>JAUBOC010000002.1:14597294-14608397 GCA_032275365.1 Anablepsoides cearensis
ACACACACACACACACACACACACACACACACACACACACACACAAAATGAAGCTAGTACCCAGAATGTGAGCCAACACAGCACACTGCACCACCCTCTCTGACCTCAAACTGGGTGGAGAGAGTTTACATGGAGGCAAAAGATTACTGGCATTTTAAAGAATTTTGACTCATATGAAGTAGGAAGAAGATAGCTTCCATTAGATACCTAATAACTGAGGATTGTCTAAAGTACAATTCAATAATGAGGCCCAGGAGACAAAGGCAAATATGTCTTCAGACGTGTGAGCGACTCAACATGTGATATCTGGTTATATGCAACACAACACAAAAACTGAATGTGGTTCACAATAAGCTACCTCACCGACACATACTTTTACAATATTCATTGTATGATGTATAAATGCTTTTTATGTACATTTTTTAATGGAAAAAAGGTGTTTTTGACAACTGCTTTGACTTCTTTTTACAAAAGAGGAAAAAAATGCTATCAGGAATAAGAAAAACCTAGGTCTGCATAATAAATCTGGTGTTTATCTGAAAGCTTACTCTGTACGGCCTTGGCTGTCACTCCGAACTGGTCTCCACCCACCCAGTAAGCCACACAAAAGCATTTCCAGCCCAACATGTCACCAGAAGAACACTACTGAGTGTGTGGAGAGGCTGCTCCAAAGAGCTTTTTGTCAACCGGCTGGGTCTGAAGGAATTTCTTTAAAAGAACGGAGAAACTTTGTCACATTGTGATAAACGACTACAACAAATAAATAAATAAATAAATAAGAAACTGAAAAACTCTTGGTCATGCAGAAAGCTCCTGCTATCAGTCCCTGGGTCTTGTTAGGAGTGTGGTCCTCTATAGCTCAGTTCAGAGAGCACTGCTCTATAAGCATCTAAATAATAGGATATAGGAAACTGAGGCTACAATACATAGCATTTAGGGTTTGACCGTCATGTTCTTGAGTTAGAACTCGGTCTAAATATAAACCATTTCCCCAGCTGCTGAACAAATGTGTGGTATGTGATTTCTCACATCCACCTGCAGGAGAGCAGCAGCTTTTCTTTTTCCAGCTGTTGCTGAAATATTTCGCTAATCTGCGCCTTATCTTAGTGGATTACTGGGTGGAAGGCGGTTGGACAGTTACTCCATAACAGACTTTCTAAAAATGAACGGCATGCTCCCAGATTGAACTGCGGGGTACCCATGGCACTCTATTCATGAACTGTTGGAATTAAGCAATCTCTGGTTGTTCTCCAGGGAAATACACCAGTCTGTACTGGTGTTTAAATTTATGTTAAGTGGCTTTCATAAAGTTTACACATCTAACAAATAAACAAACACAAGTTATATAAAATTAAATATTTAATGCAGCTGTAGTTAGAGACTTAAAATGATTATTTGTGCTTCCTGGACAGCCTTCTTCAGGTGTTATTAAAGGAGGAGGAGGTATTAAGTACCAGTATTTGCAGACCAGGCCACCCTGGTTATTTGCCAAACAAATTACCCACATAGACTTTGTGTACTTGCATGAGTGTGTGTGACCCTTAAAGGGCTCCAGCTCACCAGTATTGTGCAGGCAGAATGAGCTGGACACGCATGACACCAGACAATACAAGTGAAGATCAAAAAGCTCTTTGTGTTTAAACCATCTTCTGGTGGCTCAGATTAGAAAAGGCTTTAAAATGTTTCAGGAAAGACCCCCTCTCAAGGAAACAGCTGAATGAAATGATGTTTTATGGCCTGTTTAGTCGGATCTTCCAGTTGATTAGAGCTGTGCAGGGCTCTCACTGAGGAATGCTATGCATGACTACTTGAATTTGTAGCCGAGCTTTACCTCAGGAAGACAACTTTTTTGTTTTGTTTTGCTTAAAACCTAACCTGAATGTGTTTTAATGACTTTAGTTATGACATTAGAGCTGTTTTTTTCCAGCTCTGAAAGGGTGTCAAACTGAACCTGTTTGCTCAATATCATCAACAGCTAGTCATTTATTTCGGTGTTTTATGACAAGTCAAAGCTTGAGGATGTTGTTGCAATATTAGCTAGCGCGCCACGTTTCAAACATCTCTCAAATACACCCAAAGAGGCACTATTCGCGTGAAATAATAAGCATTTTATATTATGTTGCATTTTGACACAAGGACAGGTTAATTAAGCGTCATCATCAGCAGAAGGTGTTTCTTAAAACTTTGCTAGAAGTTAGAAAAACGTCTCCAACTTACCATTTTATGGATTTGACATAATCGAATTGCCTTACCCGTCAAAGTAACATTTCTGTCCTCGACGCCACTCAACAAATCATAACATCCCACTTTTCGCCCCTCTTATGACTCTTTCCCGATGGAAGCAGATTTCATCCACACGAAGAAGAAAAAAACTTTACCGCCTTTCCGAATCTGATTGGTCCAGGGGTTGTGTCAGGCGAACTGTGATTGGCTTAAAGAGTTGTCAGTCAACATTCCAACGTTTTCTCCGGTAGGATGCAGCAGGCGGACCGGAGGAGCTCCAGGAAAGCTGCCCACGTGACGGGTGTGAGGTGGCTCCGTTCACACAGCCGTGTGTCACAGCCATATAAAACTTTTTGTGTAAATTATTTATTTTGCTACTTATATCTTTTGCCTTTTTTGGTCTGTTTTATTTCAGGAAAACGAAGACAAATTTGCAAACTAACATTATTTTCTCTCAACTTGAGACATTTAATCATTTTAAGCAGTTATTTAACACACATTAACTCTAATAGTTTTCAAATAAACAACTTCATTTGTATAATCAAATAAAACTAGCAGCTGTTTCTGTAACCCTGTTAAAAGATTTTCAGTGGAAATAGGGCTGATGAATAAACACTCCTAAGCTGCCACCTAGAGGACAATGTCTTGTACTACAGCCTTAACTTCCAAACATGAAGAAAACCATAAAAACACTGGATGCAAGGTGAGAAAAATCATTTATTTGATGCTTTATGTTGTTGCATTTCTCAAATCATACAAACATCCTTATTGGTTCATTTAAAAAGTCAATAAAACAGCAAATATTTTAGTTATTTACCCTATTATTTCTTTTAAATTAGAAAATAATTAAGTCTTTACAGTAAAATTAAGCTGAAGTGACAAAATAAACATCTCGTTTGTGTTCAATATTATAAAAAATGGAAATACAATTTTGAAAAACCCAAAGAATGTAAGCAGATTATGTTTAAATGGTAAATGAACTGAACTTATATAGCTTTTTATCAAGTCCCTACAGACTCCAAAGCACTTTACACTTACACACACACACACACTGATGGTGGTGAGCTACAATGTAGCCACAGCTGCCTTGGGGCAAGCTGACGGAGGCAGGGCTGCCATGCACTGGGCATGACTGGACCCGCTGACCACGACCAGCAGGCATGGCAGGTGAAGTGTCTTGCCGGGGGAATTGAACCAACCAACCAACCAGTTACAGGAAAACTCTCCTAACCACTCTGCCACGGCCGCCCCAACTATGCAAACAAAAAAAAAAGTTTTACCCAGACTGTAGGTTCAACTCAAGTCATTCCAGTGTCTCGTTGATGCAGGTCAAGTTATCCAGATGTGAATCAATCAGATGAAAAACAACTTGTATGTCAGTTTTTAGAACACAATGATGTAACTCAGTGAAATAGAGCCAACAACAGATAATTTTCTGTGTCACATTAGGAAATTAAACATACCACAAAGCGTTAATATTAACTCCAACACTAAGAAAATTATATAATTTTTCTGAAATTTGTGTTAGTTTTAGTTTTGTGGCTAAACTCAAGATGTTCTTTTGGATCTTTGAGACTAAATTTGGTGTCTGGAGATTAAGATCAAATTGAATAAAAAAACAGCTTAGTGATGCAATAAATTAGATACAGCAGTCATACTGAAAAGATTAATTAATATAATATGGAAACAAATAGGTTTGCAGTAGAAACAAAAGACTTAGTTGCTAAATGTGAGGCAACAAACAAACTCTTTCACTATCTTTGTGAGGACTTGCACTGACTTCCATTCACTTCTACAGCCCAACCCTGACCCTCTAAACCTAACCTCAGTTACATACCAAACCCTAAACCTAATCCCTGAACCACAAATGGGATTTTGTTCTCAAAAGTGCAAATATCAAGGATTTCCTAATGTCCCATAAATGTCCATACAAATATAGCAAGACATGCGCACACACACACACACTCACACACAATCGAGCTCTGCAAGCACAAAAATATATAAAAACTCTGGATTTGGCTCTTGAAAAAAATGAAATACTTTTACAGTTCATACCACTTAGCTTAAAATACAATACAAATACATCCTGGTTAAAAGAAAGCAACCTTTTTTTGCGATGTCTTCGTGGTTTTAGTCCTGTCATACTGCATCTCCATTCTGCACAATGACGCCTTTGTAAAGAGAACAATTCTTGATCTTTCTTCCAACATTAAGAGAGATTCTAAAAAGCTTGTCTACGTCAGTCATGACCGTGAAAAAAGATTTGTCCTCTCTGCTGTGGAGGGATTTAGAGTCCTAAACAAACATGGACTGACTTGTCTGTTCAAACACATCTAATGATTTATGATAAGGAAGTTTATTCTCTAAACTTGGTCCAATTTAACATCAACTTCTGTCCTCTGTGTGTGTGACAAGATTTATGTGACTTCACCAGCCTGAATCAAAATAAACAACTTGTTTAGTTTGAATTTAAGTGTAAAATATGTCAAATTGCTTTTACTAAATCGCCCACTACTAAACTTCAAAAGTAACAGACAATAAACAACCACGAAGAATCAATTCAATTAAAAATAAGTTCAGTATTAAAATTCCCACATTTGTTTTTCACAATTTTCTAACACGCTGAGCCAATGTTTTTTCCAACTAGATTTTTCCCACTGTGACTAAAGCGCAAAAAAAAAAAAAAAAAAAAAAAGACCTTTTTAGACACTTCTCAGTTGGCGTGGGGTTTCACAGAACCCTGATCCCTCGTGGCGCCGTTGATCCCTCGTGCCGGCTTCTTGTCGAAGTTCCAGTCCACGGGGTTTAGCAGCTGCATGGTCTTCTTGTGCGTCCAGATGGGGTTGATGATGAGCGTGAGCAGAGCGAGTCCAGAGAAGAAAACGAGGCGTGGGGGCAGAGCTATGTGGGTGTTGACCTCCTCCCAGTGGGTCAGCGTGACCCACCACATGTAATAGGTGAGCACCATGCGACAGTGGAACATGTGGATCATCACCCACTGGTTGGCTCTCCAGAACAGAGTGTGAGCCCAGCCAGCCTTGAACGGAAGCAAACAATCGTGATGTGAATGCAAATCACATGCTTCCAAATAATCAACAAGTCAAGGTTTTGATTAAAGAGGAACAGAGAAACTTTAAGCAGCATCACAGTTTGTTTTTCTTGAACTTCCTCTTTCCAATAACACTAAATTTAATCTCAATAGTCAAAAGAAATAAGAGGAACCAGGACTTGATGGTTTTTGCTCTGTAAATATGATCAAATTACAGCTAGTTTGTGAGATTGTTACTTTCTCTTGGCACAAATATACCACAAGACTCCTACCTTTAGTAGCATCCAGGATATGCAGGTGAAAGGTGTACTCATCTCCAGAAGGAGTGTAACCATGGGCAGGTAGTGGCCCTGAGAATCCCACACCACTGCTCCTGCAAACCCCGACAGGGCGAAGAAATGGTGTGTGGCCAGCGGGAGGTCAAACGACCGAAACGCCACACTGGATGTATGAAGTGCTACGTTCTCAAAGACAAAGAAACCTGTAGCTGTGAGGATGTGAAACCACGACCAGTCCTCCTGGCCCCTGATTCTGTCTCTGAACAACGCAGAGTCCTCGGTCAGAGCCCGGAGTCCTGCTACTGTACTCTGGGTGCCAAACGCTGCCCGAGTGGCTGCCAGGTTCCAGAAAACCTTTTCCTTGGCTGGGAGGGAGCTGTAGGTGCAGGACAGAGCCACAGACAGGAGGTGGGAGAGGAGGAATGTTGCTGCGTAGAAGCCAAATCCTAAACAGATGATCTGGAGCCGGTAGTTCCAGGAAAAGTACTCCGGGCTGGGCTGGGGGAGAGGGGTGGTCTGCTGCTCGAGATCCATCATGGTGTTTATGGGAAGAAACTAAACCTTATATAGGAAGTTTCACCTGAAGGTGGACGCTTCAAATAGTACCTGCATGACGTGAGGCTCACCTGGAAAACACAAAGGTGATAAAGAACCACATTTAACTTAATACCATTTTCACTGTGCTAATTATCTTAGACAACTTAAATATAAGAAGAATTTGCATCAGTTACCGTTTTCCATTAACTCAGTAAGAGGAAGTTTTTTTAAACTAGTAAAACCTGACAGATAAGACTTTACAACTTGTATAGCTACAATCCCATGATACGCATTCCTGCACCGACACATTTAAAACAACTACTTCTGTCGCTAAACCTAGCTTACTTGTACCGTATCGACTCAAACTGTGACCGTGACAAGCTAACGCATTTTTTAAACTATATTTTCTTTAAATAATTACCATGACTTACGATTTTAACATCTTCGGAATTTGAACAGGACAGGCTTTCGAGCTAGGACAGGAAATCTAGCGACCCGCATCATACGATTCTAATTTGGTCACGTGAGATCCAAACAGGAAGTCGGTTCTGATATTCTATTGGTCAGTGCAATTCAGAGGCATCCTATTAGCTTTTGTCTCTGTCGGTCTCGAAGCGTAAAAGAAAACCAAAACACAAACCGAAAAACACACAAAACATTCAAGTTAATAAGAGTAGCAACAAAAATACATTTTAATAATATCAGTATATTTTTCAAGTATTGCTGGTACGGCTACTCTACGGCTACTCTACGGCTGGTAGAGTGTCTGTCATACCTGTTCACACTGTGTCTGCGGTGCTGTTTTTGTCCAGCAGAGAGCAGTATTGCTACACTCACGCGCACACACACAATTGCGTTTATGCCTACGAAAAGTAGCTAAGTTTTATTTGACCTCATCGACAATACATTTCTCTTTAAATTTGACCTTAGGACAAAACATATGCAGATTAAACATCAATTTATTTACTTGATGGTAAACAGTATTTAATTATATTTAAAGTATAAACAGCCAGGTTGTGTGCAATTTATCCTGTTTAAGAAAAAAATAAATAAAAAAAAGAAAGCAAAAGAAAATCCTTGATTACACAAAATAATAAAAAAATTGTCCCAATATGCTATATGCTCGTGATTTTTGAAACGTTCCTGACAATTATTGCAAAGAAAAGTAAAATTAGGATGTAAAAAAAAAAAAAAAAAAAAACCTGAGGAATTAATTTAGTCTCTCTCTGATAGTCAGAAACCATACCATAGTAAATACTTTTAGCCCATAAGACCAGCATCAAACAGACCCTTTTACCCTTAAAAACAAAACCACACTCACACAGACAAAAAGTGTCCAAACCTTTTCTCCAAAAATTTAATTGCAGAATTATTTACAATAGATGGTCAAAGCAATGACTTACTGAAAGATTTAAAACCTTCATGTTGTTCAGCCAGAAAAGAAGGAAGGGGAATGCATATTTTTTTTAAATTCAAATCATACAAAAACTCAACAATGCAATAAATTGCACAGAATTCACTCACACTCAGAAATGTGCATGTTGTCAACCTTAATAAATACAAATAAAAAATGTACATAAGTGGGAGTATTTTGTAATTCAGAACAGAAATTAAATAAATAAGCCTACATTCAGAATATGTTTCACATGCTATCATATCAGCTTAGAAAATAATAAAAAACAAAGGTAAAACAGAAGCAAAAGCAGAAAATAAATGTGTCCCAATGAGGCATATATTATATTTATATATCTCTATATATTTCTTTACAAATAATGAATATTTGGCATTATATTCATCCTCACTATAGATATGATATACAAGAGATGAAAATAGTTTTTGCTAAACAATTATCTATTTTTTTCATTTTATTTATTAATTATAGAGTTGTCTTACATTCAATTTAAAGAAAATCAGTCTCAGTGATGCTGTTTCATGAATAAAGCCCCCTTGAAATATTTCACACTGTAGAATAAAACATAAACAGCGAAGCTACAAAAAAGCATCAAAAAGTGACAAAAAGTGAGGACTTCAGAGGCTTGATTCCATAAAACATATTAAGGAAAATGCTGCTTTGAAGAGTGTTCAGTTTTTAAATCATTTTACAGCACTTGTAGTCATTTTGCTGCTGTTTTAATATTTCTTTTTTATTGCTCACTGCCGAGAAGCAAAGGCAGAGAATAAGGGATTTTCTGTCGGTCTGTTAGCAAAATATCTTATGAACAACTGAACTGATTTTAATGAAACTTTCAGGAAATAATCAGTGTGTCCTTGAACTCATTAACGTTTAGAGTCAGTCCAATTTAAGATCAATACAACTAATTCTAATTTGGCAACACAAACGTATATAATTCAGTCCAGTGCTTTCAGTTAAGGGTTGTAATAATTGGAACGACGTCCCACTACTATGAAATATATTGTCTTTGTAATTTTTATTGCATATTTGACAAAGATGTGTGATTTTAATTTCCTTATTTTTAGGCTGGTTTTAACAACAAATGAGCTTATTTTAGCTAACTCAGACACATTTACATGGAATCCTGTTATGCACTGTCCCTTGGTAAAAAAAGATATTGAGCTTGATTCACAACACAAACTCTGACTTTCAACAATAGATGGGATTGCAAATCACAAGATTTTCAAGGCTACAACTCAGTCATTTCTCAAAATCAGAGGAACTAAGGTCAAAATCATTTGAAAAGGATTTTGGCGAGTTAGTAAAAAAAAATCAACACTAGTTGCATTTTTTTTTAAACAAGCAGTCTACTTCATTTCTAAGACGTGAATGTGACTCCAAGATATGGCAAAGAAAGTCCTTGAAAATGATCCTCAAGAGAGTTTAGGATCTATTTGTGCATGAATGAGTGAAATAGTGATATAGATTAAAAACTTCTTTCAGAGGTGATTTCTACAAACCCAACTTGTTTTTGTTTTCCTGTCACACATCTCTTTGAACGTTTTCCATTCCCCCATGAGTTCTGGCACTGATCTAACTTTGCTACTTAAACTGATTGGTTCATGGACTGACTAGATGAACGCTCTCATCACAATTAGTGCGGCGCGTGGAAGCAGAAGCTCGACGCCTTGAACTGAACGCGGGTCACGGATATGCAGCACTTCTACCCAGCTCTGCTCATTTTGAAGAATGGAGATCCTTCACTGCCACTTCAGCAACAGCCTTCAATGGAAGAAGCCCAGGAGAGACTGACAAGAGGCCAACACATGTAGTGCTGATGCTTACATTTATTTTTTAGGGGGGGGGGGCACTATTCAGCAGCACATTTATCAACACAAGCTCTGAAGGGCCTCGGAGGGTATTTGCTTGATCTCACCCAGGACTCAAAATCTTACATAAGCTGCTTTGCTTAGTCAAAGACAGGCTGAGTGAAATAATAAAAAAAAATCACCGGGCACAGCGCCTTGTTGCTCTCACAGAACCGCCTTGCAGCTCCAAGCAGCGAACAGCAGCAGCAGTTTGGGGGCTCAATGCGGCGCTGTCGTCTCCTCTAAGCCAGCATATGTCAGGCTGAGACGGTTCCCCTCCCTTCCCTTCCCTTCTCTTCTCGCAGCCCTCGCCACTCTGGCAACAGCGGGGGAATGACTCGGCTCTGCCAACAGCCTGGCACCGAACGCGGCGACACTTTCCAGAAATCCGCTTTCACATTGTTAAAGGTTACTGCCACTGCGACGAAAGGAAAAACAGCAAAATTATTCATGCAGGTCCACATTTCACCAAACAGCTACGTGTGTATGTGCGAGATCTAACTGGAGACTTTGGTTTTGAACCAGCAACACTTTTAAATAAAATTTAAGCCCAAAGGAATCGTGAAAAAAATATTTCTGCCTACATTTGAGAGGAAGAGATGATCATCAGGGTATAAATGGGTGATAATCTCTCAATCAAATCAATACAACTGAGGTCCAAATCTGTAAATCACACACATACACACAAAGTTAAATAAAAATAAAAAAGTAAATTAATCTCCCTCTCCTTGGAGTGAAGCCATTAAAAAAATATGATTTAAGGGTTTTTAAATAATATCCCAATCAGTTACAGTGCATCGGGCTGAGAGGATTGCTCGTTTTAAACTGTGTTGATTAAACAAGAAGCAGCACCATTTTAGTTGTCTGATTACCAAGTGGTTTAAATGAGTGATTTGACAACCAAATGGACAAAAAAATAAAATCACACAGTTCATAAATCTTTGACAGAGGGAATTTGTAGGACTGAGCAGTAAAAATCAGTTGGTTTGAAACTCTCCTGTCCTGCAGCAGATCAGCATGTTTTGAATAATTTGGCCTGCATGACTGTGACCAACAGTATTTCCTTTATTTTTTAAATGATTGTAACAGATTAAAGTCAGCTAATTATTAGCCTATGGTATTAAAAAAAATTAGTTTTTCTAAATATATTGCCCAAATATTGTTCAAGCAAGCAAATAAATAATAAATAAATGCAAACAAAAGGACAACACAGCTAATGCGTAAAACACAAAATTAAAAGCAAAGTTCTACCTCAACCGTCTCTAATCACACACTGATATTAAAACCTGAGCTTTTCGTTTGCAAAAATACTTTTAGACAAATAATTTCTCACATTTTTTAAAAATAATAATTTCACCTTGTTATAATCTGATTTTAACTCCCATTAAAGTCAGATTATAACAAGGTGAAGCTGAGTGAAGCAGAAGTGGGGCAGTGGTCTTCAGACCTGGTCTAATAACAAGGAAACACTGGAAATCATACAGGAACTTGGAAGCTGAAGCTGGAACAGGACGAGTTTTAAACCTTCGTCTATGCAACTATTTTATTTCGGGAACAAGAAAAAAAAAAAGCTTTGCCTGCACTCAGCCACTAAATCACTTCAGGTAGATTTAGTTTTAGCATAATATTTATAAAGTTGGAATAATTTATCCCGTTAAAATGTTTTGCCCTACTTTCACTTTATTCCTCTCCCCTCCCCTAAAGACACTCACATAGATATTGCTTGGGGACATTTTAACCGGCATAAATAAATAA
>JAUBOC010000002.1:14634618-14644978 GCA_032275365.1 Anablepsoides cearensis
TATCCTCGTAATTGTAAACAACAGGCAAGCGGAAATATGGAACCAGCTTCCGCTATGAATTATGGGTAGTGGCGCCAGGAATACTGTGGATACAGTACTATCATATGCTGGACAAAAAAGTTCATGAGGACAGGTAATGCAAAAGAGGACCATCAGCCTAACGATCGTTAGTGCCCTTGTCACCTCTTACAATGCTGTTATTGTGAGCATGACTCAGCATTCTGTGAACAGGCAACCATCATCATTAATGATTGTTAGGCTGATGGTCCTCTTTTAATAACAGTTTTTACTGTCATTGTTAAACTTGTCTGTCCACCATGTAAAAGAACTGCTTATAAGGCTGAGTTTACCTGTAGCTGCTCAGAAGACAAAGAAGACGAAGAAGAACCAGTTCAGAGGACTTACTCAATTTTGTTAGATTTTTCTACCTGGATTATTGGGTTGGTTTATAAGAGGGTATGTTTATAAGAAAATTGTTTGTGTGTGCTTAAGGTAATGTGAGGTTGTGCATTCAAACAGGCTACATACTGTTAATTGTAGTGGATTTAACTCTTACTGAAATTGTAACTCATTTTTTTAAATAATAAATTAGGAAAAAAAATACACACAACTGTCATAGAAGCCATATCTGGGCTGAAAACAGTTCTAGATCTTGTATGCAAGTTAATTCATAAAGGCAAAAAGATGAAGGTTTTCAAAAAGTTTTGGAAATAATTCAGCGCCTCGCCTTTTGCACATTCCACTGCTGAGGTGTCTTTTTTCAAACATGTTAATAATTACAAAGTTAAAATTCTGTTATATTTTGAGGAAATTCCCACTTTTTTCAAGTTTGTTTGCTGCAGGGGATTGGGTTTACTTATTTTCAAGCTTTCAACAAAAGTTCAGAATTTGCCTAAACATTACTTTGTGACAACCGTAACAGTACAGTATTCAGTCTCTATCGAAGATTGTGCAAACAGCATTTCACAGCATCACATCCTTTTTCCTTTACGCCCGCAGAGTCCATCCTACAACCCAACTGGTAAACAGTGTCTTTACAGTTATATGATAACTAACACGATTTATTTCACTTCACTTCAAAACAGGAGTTGAGGAGTGAAACATTTCAGTCATTGTTGTGAGGATTGTCGATTTTGTCTGTACTCTTTACCAGAGCTCATGTCAGAGTCACTTTGCACACAGATGTTTAAGACTTGTTTTGATAGTATAAAAACATTCATCACTAGTTTGCTCAGGGATTTTGAGCAGTATGCTTAAATAAAAGGTGCCGGAAGATGATTCACAACAGAGGCAACTGCTTAACTGAGGGTTCATCCAGATTTTAGAAAAAAGTATTCAGTATTTTTGTCACCACAGAAGCTTAATCATATTTTTGCAGTATCCTGTCCTCCTTAGAGTTTTGCTGCTCCCAGCGCAGTCTTTATTCATGGATTATTAGTATAGAGAAACATTACTTGGATGCCAGGGATCAGGGTTTATAGGTCTCTATGTCAGTCTTCAAAGTGCCATCATCGACAAACCACGAGCTACAAATGTGTTTTAAGCTACATTTTCTTTGCTGAGAGTGAGGTATGGGCTCACAGAGTGAGAGACACATATGTGATTTCTGAACTGTTGTAATCGTATCGGCCGCTCCACAGTTCCACACTGGCACTCCTTCGCACCGAGTGGCGCCTGTTGCTTCTCCTCTGCCACCTGTGCCACAGAAACGTCTGCTCGACTGAGGATCTCCCTGAACTGCTCAAGGTCTCCTCTTCTACAGTACCAACAGCCTCCAGAGATACAGCCACGCACTCCAGCGTCTCTGACATAACATCATCCGGCTGCATAAGTTCTTGGAGATCTGGTGATGATGGTTCCGTATCAGACAGAGACAATTCTGGGCCTGGGCTTGTAGGTCCAAAGTCAATTTCCAGTGATGTGTCAGGAGATACTGAGCTAGGAGGGGATATTGTAACAACGACCTGTGGAAATAGAACTTCATGTGATTCGAAGGCTACATCATGACTCATGTGATCTGATGGATCTTCCAAACAGTCTATCTCTGCTGACGGATCCATGAAGCACTTTGTATCAAGTTCATCAGATGGTACTGGGGAACTTTGAGAATCAAATTGGTATGCAGGCGGTTCTAAATCCTCAGCGTTGAAGGATGAGTCTGTACTCAAGTTAAAAGGCTCTGGTTCAGGGTCCATGAAAACTGAGTCAAGGTCATCTTGATCCAGGGAAGTCAGCATGACTAAGTCAAAGTGGACCAGATCAGCATGGAATATGCGGGTGGCTTCCAGCGGATCGGGGAGTGGTGGCCATTCTGAGTCTTGGGACTCTGGTTCAGTGTTTGGCTGATATTCCACCGAACTGGAAGCAAAGGTTGAGACAGATACGACTTGCTCTGGAGGAGGCTCAGAAGGATAATCATGAACAGACATAACTGGATCTAGATTTGCTTCAGTTGGACTTAAAGGTGAGTCCGCATCAAAGTACTCTGACACTACAATAGATGGGCATTTGATCTCAGTCTGTAAGTTACATGGCGTAACAGCATCAGATTGACCTGAAGGTACATCACAAACTGATGGTGGGTCTTCTTTTGGTATATTTGCTGCTTTTGGTTCTATCTCTGCTGAATCTGAGGGATCTGAAGCTGCTGATGCTGAACAAGGCAAAACCACAATAGGAGGGTCTTGAGAGACAGGTTGTGGCTTATCATCTGTAACGAGATCTACAGATTCTGGATCTGAGACTATGTCACTCTCATGCTCCTCTGGTGGTGACACAGTAACAGTAGGAACTGGATATGGTAGCTTTATCATATCTTGTTCAATCTGTTCTGAGTTTTGGGATTTCGTGTTATCAGATTGCGATAGTTCAGTGTGTGAATGGGACCCACTAGTTGGGACTACATCTATTGGTTGTGGGGTTGTAATCCCTTCTTGTTTCATTGTTGATGAATCTTGTGTACTTTTGTGAGCAGTTCCTGATAATAGAGACATGGTATCTTGAGTTATTAGTCTCTCATTTGTGACAGGATCCGAAGAAGTTGCAATAGTTTGGACTGGCATCACTGGATCTGGGTTTGGTTTAGATGTGGAGGGTGCAACAGTTGAGTCTGTTTTTGTAGAACCAACAAGTATTGGGCCCAAAGATAGTGGAATGGCACTTTCTACATACATTGACTGTGGACTTGCAAGGATGCTTGGGTCCATTGAGAGCTGTTTGGGTAAACTTCGACGAGCATTTTTCTTTTCATCCTTCTCTTCAGGACAGTTAACAGCAGCATCTGCAGTGCTTTGCCTGACTAACACTTTGCTTTTTGCCTGAATTCCCACTGATACTTTGGCTACATGGGCCGTTTTCTCTCTTGCTCCCCCAGTGTCTTTATCTGCTGCAGAGGTTCTAACTCCTCCCATCTCTTGGTCTGCCCCAGCCTTTGTTCCTGTCCCTGAACCAGTCCCAGCCACTTTGCCTAAGCTTGCTCCCGATCCTGCCGCCACGCTGCCACCTTGGGGAGACCACGTGTTGTAATGCTGCGTGAAAGTGTTGAAATTAGTGTTGAAAGCACGAAGTTCTTTACAGAGGTCCCTCCTGAGGTCGGCTAACTCTCGACGCATGGCAGAAACCTCTTCCTTCCACTGCATGCTAATGGCGGCAGCCAGTGTGGCTGACTCTTTGATGCTGGCCTGGATGTCTTTTGGTGATGGTCGTTCTGGGGCGCTAGATCTGGGAGATCTGAAGAGGCTTGGAGAAACAGGTGGTCCGGACACGGGTTTTGCTGTTGCCCCCTCAGGCTTGTGGTGGTAAAGTCTGTCTCTTCTGATGGGGCAGCCGAGATCATCATGTGTCAGTGGGGCAGAGTCTGGCAGATCCTCATGAATACTGTCCTGGTCTTGTAAACAAGTTTCATCCTGCACATAATTTCTGTCTGGAAGACAAACGTACATATGTTTCTGTAATATGACCACAGGTGTGAACAGCTGGAGAGAATGTGCTTTTTTTATTGTCACAAAGCACACTAGCATTGTGTCATGCACTGAATACCATGAGTCAAAACAAGATAACAGCTGGAACATACAGGATCCGTGTGCTTAAGTAAGATAATTGTTCCAATTTGCTCATCAGTATAACAGATCATTTAAAAAAGCTCAAATTTACAAGAGTGTTGGAAACCTGCTACATTCCAAAGATTCACTCCTATTTTGACTCATTTCATGAAATCGCTTACACTGCCTTCTCAGCCTTAATTTGTGGCATGCATTCTTCACATCTTTTCAAAGCACAAAGCCAAAACTCCGAGGTGTCAAAGCACATCACAGAAAAAAAGACAATATCCACAATAAAGCTAATCGAGCTTTAAAGTCGACTCTTATATGATTTAGAAAAGAAAATGCTAACTTTGTGCAATGAAAAGAGGCGAAGGCGAGCAGAGCTTGCAGACATTTTCTCATCAATCAGGAAAGTATACTATGAACCCTATTGAAACAATGAAGTCCAATTTGGCCGACTGATCAAAAGCAATAGTTGCTTCATGTTTAAAATAGATAGTGGCATTCATTTTACACATGACTTTTCATCTTACAGGTGCAAATATGGATTTAAGATGATTGAGAAAGCAGTGTAAGCAAACATTTATTAGCTTTAAAGACTTGACAAGAAGCACATCTCCAGATGTTCAGACCTCTAACTCTCCCTACAATAACCCAGCTTATGTTAGATCCTTAAACTACAGAAAGAGGAGGTAGAATCCATTCAGAGTTCTTGTCTGGGGACAGGTTCTTCTTTTCTTCCCGTTCTCTTCATCTTAACAAAGATGTATTGTTTCATTTGTGAATCAAGCAAGCGTGGGAGTGTTGAAACCACCAGGAGTTTACAAATTATAATCAAGTAAATGCATATGAGTTAATTACTGTATTATAGAAGACTAATCAGTGTCACAGTTCTGTTACCAGTGTAGTCATTGTCAGCTCAATATGACCTAACATTAAAGCCTAGACTGAACAGATTTCAGTTCTGGAGTGGGATCTCTTTGAGGATTACCATGGGTTTTTATTAGACTTTGAAAAATAACCTGTGTAAAGCAAACAGTTCGATGCAAAGATAGTTCACAGTTCTGACATTTCTGTGCTCATAGCACAGCTGGAACTTGACTTACAAGCTGGAATTGCTCTTCAGGGGGTTATTTGAAGCATTTGTTTGTCCAGTTTGAAATCTGCCATCAACGAACATCTTTATGTAGCTCCATTCAGAAAGTTTGTTTGACACAATATAGTGGAGATAGAACACGTGTCTCTATTCTGACTTGATTTTCATTTCAGACAACCGTTTGGGATTTTCAATAGGGTTCATAGCTTTACTTTTTGATGCATCCCAGGGAAAAGAAAATCAAGCACCATATCCAAAATACAGTGGGATGATGTGGCACAGCTCACAAGCGATAACTCCTGTAATCATACCTTTACGAAAAATGGAAACACAAAAGTAACTCATGCAGTAAAAATAGGCTCTAGTTTGCACTAACTGCTCTTCAATTATCTAAAACATCAACATCCGATGGGTTTGGCGTTATTTTGTTAGTTCTTTCAGGCAAGCAAATTATAAACTTCTAAGACATCATCACTGGATTGTTCAAAGCCAGTTTAGCTTTGATGGTCCTCACCTGTAGTTGACCTGATGGTGGAGGTGACCGTGGACGCCATGGGGGGGATACAGTCATCATCCTGGGAGTAGCCAGCTTGGATGGCTCGCAAGTAACTGTGGCTGCGGGTTCTGAAACAGCCAGGCAGGTCCAAGGCGTCCATGGCCTGGGATTCCACCTCACTGAAGACCGACTCGCACACAGACTCAAACTGGCCGTTCACCTCCGTTTCACTCACCTAGAAGAGACACGAGTCAGAGGCACACTCTGTAGTGAGATGGTTTCTTTAAGCTATGTACAGGTTGTTTATAAAGCCTTGTGTGAGACATTGTTTATCTGTCTATGTCATTCAGAATGGAAATAGGGGACTGTGGTTGAAATCAAATCAAAAAATCTATCAGAGAGCTCAATGAGGATGACACAAATTACCATGATATATTCTTATTTGTGTTGCCTGAAGCGTATTGCAGCACAAACTTAAAACTCTGGACAGATGCCTTTTATTTCTATAGCAGTAAATCTTGTTTCCTGCAAACATCAGACAAAAGTATTTAAATTTTCATGAAGCCAAGGTCATGATGTGCCGTGGATATGGCGTGTTTAGTAATGGTCCTGATGCTGATTTAATACAAATAGTGAATAAAGTAAAATCTGTTTGATATTCCCATCTGACAAAATCAAGACTCCAAGATAAACATCTTGTTTTACAGGGATTTAGAATTAGTGGGGTTTAGCTGAGCTTTTAGGTCTCCAAACAAATCAATAAGTCTCTCTTTTAGGTGGGAGATGAATATCTCAACAACCCCCTGCAGGAGTCCTCTAATTAGTCCAGATAAACAGAGTGAAACCAACTACTGTATGAGGAATGTTTACCAAATATTAAATCAGAAAGAAGTATATTGAGTATATTTTGCTTTATTGGTGGTGCTGTAATATGAGACACTCTTTTTAGCCATGGCAAAAAAAAAGATATAATTAAGCAATGTTGTGTCAGAGAAAACTCTCTTTATGACAAGACAATGTCACCTTGCCATTAATATCCATTTAGGGCATAAGCTTCAAGCGCAGCAAAAACAAATTACAACAAAATGATTATTTTAGACAGTCAATCTTTGTGGTACAATGATTCTCTATGCCTTGTGCCTTAATGCTAATATGCAAGGAAAAGACGTTTGCTCCGACTTGATTTAATCAAATCTAAAGCACAAGTAGATTTACATGCGAATGCAAAACTGGGTGAAAACTACCAACAGGTTTCCAGATCCCAGCACCTTTCAGAGCTTGTGCTGCCCACTCACCTGGCTCACCTGACTCACACAGCTGGCCTGACTGAGCGTGCTGATGGCCCGCATGTAGCTCTGGTTCCTGGAGCGAAACTTGGGGGAGTTGTAATTGGTTGAAGGATTCAGTGCAAGGCTGGGATGCATTTCCCTGGTGGCCTGCAAGTGGTAGCTCTGACTGAATACAGAAAATGAGAAATGAATCAGTTTAATATAAATCAACAGAAAGCAAGCAGTTTAACTGATGCGTACAGGTGCGGCAGGATGGAAAAAACATAGAGTGCTTTTGAAATCAAAATTTCCTCTGGGCAACTTTGTGAAGCTTGTTTATCCCTTAAAAAAGGGGAAGTCCTCTTGTTTGGCAACTTTCCCCACTACTAGTAAGGTAGTTCGATTTTTGATGAGCTGAAACAGTCAAAGCTTAGAAAATGAGGGAAAAGCAAATCAGGAGCTAGTTAGTGAGCAAGTACTTCTGAGAGAGTGCCCTAGAGTCAGCCGGGTCAATTAAATGTGCCGGGCGAGAGATGCTCAAAAAGCCATGACTGGTTGGAAATCTGCTGGAGAGAAGATGAGGAGGGAGTGAGCTTTATGTAAATGGAAGAATACTACGTGAGTCACTACAGAAACACCAAAGCGAAGGTTTGATCTATTTCTAAAAGCAGACAGGGATGAGTAAGCAGTTTCTGGGCTCATCGCACACATAAACACAAATGTTTGCCAGCGAGAAAAAGCCAGTGTGATTCAAGTCCCCCAGTCCTTCCTGCGCTGCTGCAGCAAGGGCCTGCGTATTTGTGAAAATATATATATATCTACCTACGCAAGAGCTAAAGGCTTTCTAAACAAATCAAGAGGCAATCAAAAGACAATTTTAAAATGTATTCATTTTAACCCAGTTTAAACCGTATTTATTTCAAATATATACAGTTGTGAACTAATATTAAGGAATTGTTTGTCAAACGATGTATACTTTGTTTCACTAGCTTCATGCATATTTGCAAATCCCCCTAGGTGACCTTTCATTGACAGGCCTCGATCGTTCGCTCATATTCAATACGTCAGCGAGCCAGCTGGCCACAAGCTCTGACCACTGCAACACGGCAGCATCAGAAAGGGGGCGGGAGACGCTGCGTTTGTATTCACCTTAAGTCTGCAGCAAAATTGGTGATGTAGTTATGCATGTCACTGTTGATTTTATCCAGACGGTAAGAGCTGTGGGGTAGAGAAGAAAACAGAGTTACTGAGTCCCACAAGAGGCTGCTGCTGCATGGGATGTGGAGAGCAGAGAGGCCAATGGAAGAACAGTACTGTGCAAAAGTTTTAAATCACCCCCAGATGTCTTTCTACTTGGGCTCCAAGGAGAGAGACAGTCCTGCATTTCTTTAAAAGTGACCTTGATCACTCTTCAGAATTTCTGGAAATCTATAAATTAAAAAAAAAATCTTCATATATTTTTTCCACTCGTTTTCTGTTTGGTCGGATTTTCTTTTTTGCTAAGTATGTCAGCACAACTCTGGTTCAATCCTTGAGTTTAGCAGAATTTAATTGCCAGAATGATTCAAAGAACAGAGTTAAGTGGCTTAGCAAGGCAACAAACACTCCCCTGAAAATACTCAAGTACAGGACGCAAATTTAGTCTAAAAGCAGCTAAAGTCCAGATAAAAACATTTAAAAGCGTGAGGAAAAAAACATTTTGAAGACGTTTCCAATGGATATCACAAAGGAACATGAAGAGATGAAGGACGACTCAAGAGTTCTGCACAGTGCTGCAGCTCTGAATGGGTTTTGTGGTAAATTAAATGTTTGCTTGGGAAGTTTTCACCAAAGTGCTGCAAACATTAGGGTGATACAATATGACCAAAATAACCTTTGAATGATGAGGAAAGTGGGGAAATGTCACTATTAGAGTTAGCTCAAAACAGAATTGCCAGATTGAGACAATATCTTCTAATAATAATAAAAGAAATGTCCACAAACATGAGCGGTGTAATGAGAAGTGTTTGAGGTGCACACACACACAATGCTCATTACCACAGCTGACCATAAGCGTCGGATGATGCACAAAATAATTACACTCCATCGTAAACAAACATGTTCACCCCGTGTGGATAATTAGATTATCTACAGAAAAAAAACTCCCGCAGACCCTCTGCAAGGAATATTAATAAAGATTTTAGCTGACAAGATCAGGCAGATCACAAGCAAAGGCTCAGGGTGTGTTTTACTTTGTCCATCCCTGCCTGTACAGATATTATCATCAGTTGAGTGAGGCGAGCCTATTTTGAGAATGTGTTGGCCCTTTTTGATCAAATCATGTCACAGTAAATTTCCTCTAATGCTTCTGATTGGTGCTAATGCACTTCCATTTTTGACCAATAGCAAGACGAGGGATCACACACTTTCTACCTTTCGTGTTGCAAGAAGAAAACAACAACTTTCATTTGTTCAACAGACTCGGATGTTAAAATTCAAAGGTTGATCTGTGTGAGGATTTATGAAGAAGATGATTCAAAAAATGATAAGCAATGCCTTTGAAGTTTTGGGGGGAAATCTATAAGAGATAAAGGCTCAAAAAAAGGAAAGATGATTTGGAAAAAGATTGCTTCAGTCTTAGAAGGTGATCCACGCATTTTGGAAACAAAACAAAACAAAACAAAAAAAAAAAAAAAACACACTTTGGTAAATTCATTTAAACATCTCCAGGAATTTTTCATATAAAAATAATAATACATATTTTTTATTAGGTTATCTTCTGCTGTCTGTTACATCCAATGTTTCTAATCAGTGTGAATTTGGTACCTCTGGAAGAAAAAATAAAAAATAAAAATCAGTAGCATAACAGATGTTGGGCATATTTTCTCATTTAAACAATCTTCATGGTCTGATTTCTCCAGAGAGACCAAACTTGAACTTGAACTTCTTATTCAGACTTTGAGAATATTGGTAGTATTTCACTGAACCAAAACTGTTGCCATCTAGACACCTGCAGCCACAGCACAATGAGATACTTCCTTAAGGTAAAGTATTTAACACTATCTTTATTCAAAGACAAAACTTACTAAATAAATATTGCTGTAAAGTGAAAATATGAAACAGCAAAACAAACTCTTCAAGTATCTCAAATATGTCATGACTTCCTGAGAAGCAAAACACTAACAGCTGATTTAGTGAATGAAAATCTGGACATTTGTTCAAAACCTGCTGTAGCACCATGAATTAGAGGCTGGGCGGAACCCGGAAAGTCAGATTATAGGAAGGGTTTTTTCTCATGCTGTACTCAGTTGAAGCTTTCGCATATTTTGTTGGAGTCATGCGCACTGGAGCAATTAATTAGCTATTAGAGTACAGAAATGCCACAGTGATCTGTGAGACAAAAACCTCAGGTGTTTTGTCTTCAACCTTAGTAATGGACTCTTCTACTTCTACAAGTTTGTTTTCAACCACATCAGGA
>JAUBOC010000002.1:14673771-14697923 GCA_032275365.1 Anablepsoides cearensis
CGACAACCTTACGGCCACAGCTCAGGTGAGCCGCCTCGACAATGGAGGCATGGAACATGGTCCACTCGGACTCAATGTCCCCCACCTCCCCCGGAACGTGTGAGTTGAAGCTCCGTCTGATGGGAGACTCCGCCAGAGTTATTTTGTTATATATCAAAAATGCATTCACTCCTGAAATTCCTTAAAAGCCTTTTGAATTTTTTGTAAGCATAACAAGCTAAAGGTAAGAACCTGAGGAAGTCGCCTGATACCCTGGTTTAAAACAAAAAACCTCAGTTGAGTCTGGAAACATCCAGGAATGCCCACCGATGGAACAAAGACTTCAGTCAAATCTCTTCATTTTAACAGGTTCAAATAATAAGCTGTGAATCAAAACTCAGAGTGGCAGCATACAGTACCTTTAGTAACGGACTATGCCACCAGCTCACACAAAAATCACATGGCACTTGGACAAAATTGTATTGTGTAAAATTGATCATCAGAAAATTTATCAACATTTAATATTTGCCAATCCGTGCTGAGTCATTAGAAACAGGTCTACCCATTCAGAGCAAATTATATCCTTTAAATTGGCCACATCAGGGAATAGAGTCAGCTGGACAGGCAGCATGTCGATGCATGTTGTCGTATCTTGTTCAACCCAAGCACTCGATTAAACAGTTCCTCAATCACAGCCTTGTGTCCACTGGGTTTCTAAGCTGTAGAAGCATCATTTTCAGATATTTTCCAGTACTTGAGAACAAGATGAAAACAAGCTCAAGCATACAGTCAGACATAAAGAGGTTTCTGCAGCAGCAACAATGACAGACGAATACAGTCTCAGAGACAACAGTCAGACTGGTGACACAAACAGACTAAATGCAGAGAAAACTGCAGCAACTTTTCCAGGATATTTAAAAGAAATGCCACCAACTGTGAGCAATCAATGCATTGTTGTTTATACTGTGTGGTCACACCAATTATTGATGTGACTTTTTGCCTTCTGCCCTTCAAATCAGCCCTATTGATAAAGCAGCACAGTCAGTGCATGCCCCATTATGTTCTCTATTCGACAGATACACACATCTGATTTAGAGAGCTATACATACAATAAAATCACTTTAATTGTCAACATCTGTGCAAAAACACAATCTGTGTGCAGGCTGGTATTAGTTGCCTCCCCAGGCAGTCACTAAAAACACATGATTCTAGTAATAATTCAATGAAGACAGGGGGCTGATTGAGTCGGCCCCCTAAGATCCATCCGGAGGAGCAGTAATGGGATGAACGGAGACGTGGAAAACGCGGATAATGGCTTTGAGAGGACCCAGACTGGAAAGGACTGCTGTTTGACGCAGGAGCGAGGAAGACTGAGGGAGAGGCGCGGGAGCAGAGAAAACACATCGACAGCAGGTGTTCCGATTGATTGATGACAAGCCAACCTTGTAGCCCATTTTCAGCTGATATCCCTACTTCACGCTATTTTTATTCTCACCCCCAGGGGTCTCCTGGCAGCCTCTGCCACTGAATCTTGTCAACAAGCCTTTTTTTCTGAATCTCTGTGAGGTGAGCTGGAGTAATTCATCATGTCAGACTGACTAGCGCACATGTAGTAATGCGTGGGAATCTGTGTGTTGTCAGCTAAAGAGTGGCAGGCACACGGCAGGTGAAGGAAAACGGCTGAAAGACAGGTGGTCATTCAGAAACAGCAGTGTAAGGTTTTCACAGAAACACAGAAGCTAATAGTCATCACAATACAGTTTGACTTAAAATTACAGAATCATTAATCTCCTTTAGTGGAACTCGTCATATAGTTTTCTAGCAAAACACAGTCATTTTCAGATCAAAAATGAAATATGGAGCTACATTTCTCCCAAACTCCACTTTACTCTAAAATTAAATTTTTGACATGACTGCCTCTAAAGCAAACAACCTTTAAAAAAATGGAATCACTAACACAAAAGACATCCCTCCATCCACCCACTCCATCCAGACTCCACAAGCATTTCTCGTCGTTTATTTCCTCCAAGCTTTGAGCTGCGAGGTTGCTTGGAAACAAAGCGGACGCGCACCACATCCAGAACCAGAGTGTTACCCTTTGCCTGAAGCTGCTTACAGTTTATGGCGAGATGTGACAGCCATATCAGCCGGTAACTGTGACCCAGTTCCAGCGCCTGCAGCTCAGAAGTCTGCAGCTCTAGAAAATATTCTGTGATAGGCTGGCATAAAGCGTCATATCTCAGAGGCTTGCTTCCTCCTCCTTTCCGTTGGCTAAATTTGGGCACATCCTGTTGGGTCGACTTAACTTAAAACATTTGTGATGATTATCAAAACTACCATCACAATAAGGTCATTACAAATAATTAACTGCCCAATCAAACATTTATCAACCAGTAAGCATCCAGTGTATATTATTATTATTATTATTATTATTATTATTATTATTATTATTATTATTATTATTATTATTATCATCCAGTTTGATTCAAATGAAACAGAAAGCAGTTGGAGCTGGAAGCACTGGCAAGATTCAAATGAAGTAATAAAAAAATTTATTTGTTGTTTAATCAATCATTTTTAAATCATTACAGTCATTTACTTGTGTAATTAGTTTTTGCGCAACATTCCTAGTTTATTTTAGAAAATGCTGTGACAAAATATTATTCTGTGTAATCATTTTTTTATCCAGCAGGAAAAAAAAAAGAAACAAGAAAGTTATGCCTGAGGACACAAAAGAGTTAGAAAATAATTGATGATTATTTCACATTTGACCATGAAACAGTTGTTTTGTCATTTTTCCCTGTCTTGATCAAAAAAAATATTTTGTCTCGTTTTTTTTTATTTATTTTTTGGTTCAAAAATGTTTTTACATTTTTTCAAAAACCATTTAATAAAACAATTTATGTGACTGAAAAAAGCTTAATGAAAAACTAATAAATGAACTGAAAATATTAACACAGTGCTCAAGGGTTATCTACATGATACCTTTTTTGTGAACAAACAAACATTTTTGATCACTCTTGCAGTTACAGAACTATTGTTTTAGGAGCCACAATTTATTAATTTTAATCTGGTTACAGAGAGAAAACATATCTTAAAGGACTACCTTTGATTTTTTGCAGAAATGCAAAATTAAAAAAATAATAATTAAAATAACCTTTTGTATTTGATGATGTCATAGCCACAACTTTATTTACTCTACAACCCAAGGGTTTCTTCATTGTCTTTTTTGTGTTTACATTTCTAGAAAGTATGTGTCTTTAAGGATATTTTTAGAAATGACAAAAACAAAAAACAACAACATTTTTTGTAAAAAGTGTTTCCATTTGAACAAATAATCTGTGGGATTAGATTGTAAAAGCTACAGTTCAGATCTTTTTGTGAAAGGATCGGAAACATTAATAATTTAATAATAAATATTATTCTTTTTCTTAACAACCAAAAATTTCTCAAAACAATGATCTGTTTAGAACCAAATTTAGGTTTTTCAAACTACCTAAATGCTACCTAAATCAGGTAAAATAATAATTATTCAGAACTACTTAATGACTTTGATGTCCTTCCCACTCTCACATTTGTATTCAATGCAAACCCTGTAAGGTAACAACCTCCTTGTTGCATCCTTGTTTGTCCTTTAATTCCTGTCCTTCAGGGCTAATATTGAATAAAAAAAAAACTCAAATAATGTACACAGACTGCAAATCAGTGAATGCCCAACAGTTACTCCATGAGCCTCTAGTATCACAATCAAATCAAAAACAAATCTGTTTCAGGAGCCGATTTAACCACATTGGCATTTTTTTTTCCTCCTCCCCTCTTATTGCATCGTGTTCTTTGTCAGCCAGATTATACAAGTCTGGGAGAACATGAATTACAAAGAGTTCAATATTTGCAGGAGTGACTCAGAATCAACAAACTGTTGCGCTCAGGTAAATGTGAGCAAGCATATGTGATGCTGCTGGAAATGAGAACCGGTGCTGTTCTGCCTCGGAGTGTTCCGTTGCTGAGGAATAACGCAGCCTGAAGGAGCAAAGCACGAGAAGTAATGATCACACAACAAGGTGGGAGAAGCATGCAGCCAAGCATGTTCAAGATGGATTGTTTCCTTTCTGCATGAATAAGCGTGTGATATATGAAACATGCTGAAATCTGTTTCACTCACTGGTCAATTATATACAATTTAATAGCTAATTGCGTTTCACTTGTCCCACTTTAATGCTGTACAAATATGAACAGGGAGAGGCTGTGATTTAACTGATGCTTGTTCAGCTTCCTCTTAATGCCATGGGTTTTGTCAACCTGATAAAGCCAATAGATAATAACTAATTATCAGCTGTTATTAATGTCATGTATAGTCGAATGCAGGAGGGCATCAGTCATTTAGGCTGCTTAGCGCAAAACTATGTCACCAGCAAATTGGGAGGGAAGGATCTGTAAACACTGGGCTACATTTACAGAGAAGAAGTAGTCAAGGTCCACAAAGCCGCTCCATATGGTGGATATAAAGTGAAATGGTGCTGGTACTAATTAAGGTGTTTATGGGGTTTCCCATAGGTTTGAAGGAATATTTAGTATAAGGTCACCAAATACATCAGGAATGAGTCAATACCAAAGGTCAGGGTAGGCTGATCCTAAATCCTGCTGATTTCGACTGTTGTGCACATTTGTTTTTTTTTGAGTTTTGTTCCGATGACATTTGTGAGTCATCTGTCACTGTTTGTGTCATCAAACATAAAAAAAACTCTACAAAGCAGCCTCTCTAAATTACATAGCAACACACAAAAAAAAAATCATTACAGAAGTCCCCTCTGATGGTGGGGGAAAAAAAAGTGTTGTTCAGCCATAATTCTGTTCCTTTGCTTCATTCAGATGCTGGTCACACAAGCGGCAGCGTAAAGGAGAGTTTAAAAGTTAAAGGAGGTCATTTGAGGTGCCAGAAGAAAATATCACTGGTTGAATTACCTGGATGGAGGTGCCTGTGCAGGCAGGGATGAATTGTTTGACCATTAATTGAAGCTGGCTGTGAGAATACACAGTATTTTAGAGAGAAGCCCTATTCAGCTCTCTATGTGCTTTTTGAAAACACTTCAGATCAGAAGTGGCTTGCTGCTAATGAATGGTAATAACAGGAGAAAGCTGCAGCGTACTGTGCTTTCCAGGTTATAAAAAAAAAAACAAGGCTAATTTCTGTTTCACCCACTTTAGACCTTTCAGCCAGGTTTTGTGTGAGGAAAATGGGGTTATTACATACAAGTTAAACAATTCCAAATCCATGAAAAAGTAATCCAACCAATTACTGACAGCTTTTGAGGGATTAATATGTTTTAAGTCTAACCTGGATCCAGACACTGAGTTGTCCTGATGACCCATCAAGGAAGTGAGGCCTCATATGTGACAGGATGACACACATTATTAACCCCTGGTTTACAGCCACGTCAGATTGATGCTAGCTATCACAAACAGGACTGACCACCGTGTCCAGTGGTTAGTTTGCCAGAGGAGGTGAACTGATTGAAGGCACACAGAGCCAACAAAAAGCTTCTCAGAAGGTGGATTTCCTGAACAAAGAAGCTAAATTGGAAGCATTCGCTCAGCTTGAACACCTTGTTGGTCCTATGCAGTGTGAGTGCTTAATGGTAAAATATGCTTTGCTTAATAGGTAAAAAAAAGCTTAAACTAGCCTAAAATACCTTTAATATGTGGTTTCAAATAGCACAAAGAACCACATTTGCCGAATTAGGCAGTAAGGAGCTGAAATTTACACAAATTCATCTGAAAGAAGTTCAAGTTCGGAAAAAGTAGCTAAAACAGCTGAAAGAAGCATAAAAAGACCGAAATAGAAGAAAGTTGAAAGAAGCACAAAAAAGTTACAATTAGCTGAAAAGGTTTAGAATGATTGCTAAAAATAAAAAAAGCTCAAATCAGCAAAATAGAAGTCAACGGAAGCTGAAATTACCAAAAAAAAAAGTGGAAAAAAGCAGAATCAGAACAAAAGGTAAAAAGTAAAGTAAAGATTTTTACACGTTTTAATGAGACATGGCCAAAAAAGCGTAATATCTCAAAAAAGTATAAATTGCTGAAATGTCAAAATTCCTGAAGGAGCTGAATGTTTTGATATATAAATTGTAAAAAAAAAAATAGCACAAATATTGTGGAACTTTTATTTTTTATTTCATTTATTTATTTAAAAGGACAGTTCACATCAATCAATATTCAATGAATGAATGCGCCGGAATTAGCACAATAGCTAAATTGCATCCGTAGTCCTAGAACAAGACATATGCCAAAAAAAACATACAGATAAAGAAAAAGGATCTCACTAGTGTGAAAGCTTTATTAGCATCCACACAATTACAAGAAAGTCAAACCATCAGTAATTCACTACTTTCAAATATTTAAATAGGACTCCTGATGAATCCAAACGACAGTCCTTTCTAGCAAATTTGAGCCTTGTTACTCATTGTTATCTCCCATTTCTGCACCCTGGGTGTGCTTTCTCTTAAAAAGCTGAGTGGCGAAGCAGAAGATATTTTTAGTGTGAGAAGTGCTTCTCTAGGATCGCACCCCAAAGCAACAAAGACACGCTTGTCTTGAACCAGAAGGAGCGGACACTTTAAAGATTTGTGTTTAAACTTTCTTCATCAATTTTAAGGAGGCAAAAAAATGTTTAAGAGCAAACATGAGCCATTAAAGTTAAATGAGTTAAATGTACTGCAGGACTCATTTTTGTTTCTGTGATAAATTTCCTCAGCTTCCTTTCTTTTCCACGCCAAACTCTCTGTCCTTGGAGCATATGTTTGCAACCAGTTATTAGTCTGACCGGTGGCAATGAATTCTGGGCCGAAGGGAAATCTACCTGACTTGCGGAACTCATTTTGTGTTCACCTAAGTTGCACTGAGGTTAAAAGCTAATAGAGCTGCTGACTGAATAGTCACTGAAGTGCTACATTCCCATGTTTCTACGTAGTGGACGCACATGTACCCAAACACATCATTATTATTAAAAAACAAAAAAACATCTACTCTCATTAGGAGAGACCAAATAGAAAAATAAGCTTTATTTTGTGCTGGCTGACGTGATTTCAAGAAGCCAGAGTCTCTCCCCGGAGCTACTGAGCCAAATATTGGACTAAATGAAGAGGCTGCAGAGCATGATAATGTGATTTTGGTGCAAGCACATGAACTAGAAGAGGAACAACACAATGTGAGAGGTGGTGCTTGGCAACATATTTGAATTGAGCAACAACAACAATTTTTTTAATAAATAAATAAAACAACTCCATGCATCCTGGGTGTGTGCTGTATTCATTATCTCCCACGTCATGGGAATTCAGTGTCAGCGTCCGTCACAGGCCGCCAAGGACCCAATCTTGCTGTTACGTAAAAGGATTGTGTTTCTCTGCGACCTCGAGCTGTTTGAGCTTATAAAGTTGTAAACATTTCACCACAATAGACTGATATGAAGCACTGTGTCTCCTGTGTCATGAAGCTCCAGCAGTCAGTTTGACTTTGGTTAAAGGGAAAAGACTTGAAGGTTACATGGAAATAAAAACGCCGGCGAATCAAAGTGGAAATTCAGATGCGCTAAAACACGAGAGCGCACGATTTACCGGCGCTGCTGCCTAACAACGGCCATCAGTCTCACGCACTCCGAACTCATTCTTCAGAGTAATCTCAGCCTATACATAGCAACAGGGTGCTTCGGAGGCAACACACTGCATCATGGGATATCTCTCGCGCCGTCTGACGCTTGGCTGGCCAGGTGATGCAGCCGCAGGGGTTTTCAGAGTAAAAAGTGCGGTGAGAATCTTTGATTTTAATCAGAGAGGCCTGTCAAGGTTTAAACACAGCAAATTTATGGGGCTCTGTAATCACACACATCTCTGAGGTTCCATCATTTCAGGAGCGCGGTGATTAATTTTCTATGGGGCTAGATACAGATGAGGCCCTCAATCAAATACGCAGACCGAGGCTGACAAAAGAAAGAGAAATGAAGTGATGGTTTTGGTGGTTCAGCTGGGGGGAGATTCAAGCCTTTTTTAAAGTGATTGGTTCTTGTTGATGAAAACAATGTGAAGAGTTCATGCTTGAAGGAACTAGAGAGGGATTCTCACCGTTGTTCGAAAGGGAAAAAAGAGAGCAGAAAGAAAGAGGAGAAGAAAAGAGGCTCCCGGAGGCCAGGTCTAAATTCCTAATAAGGAACTCTGAAGAGAGAAGCAGGGTCCGCAGGGAGAAGACCCCAGCCCTGGTGGGCACAGCAGTGTGAAGCAAAAGACTTACTCGAATTAGGAAGAGGACAAAAGCGAGGAAAAATGAAAGTAAAACTGGAAGAGAAAGAACTGATAAAAACGTGACGAGACACAGAGTAGTGAGATATTTCATCACAACAGAAGAAACAACAACAAAAAAACAAACAAACAAAGACAGTGAGTGAACAAACTAGAGAAAAGAGGGATAAAAAGTCGGACAGCTAACAAGATTTCATAATCATGAAGGACTGGTTCCTCATTAAAGATCACTTTACTTCCTGAATGGAAATGTTAACGACCAATCAAAGCTGACCTTGAATTCGACCCTGCGTTTCGGTTAAAAATACCTGGGATGAATGTTTTCGCATGTATCATTATCATCTGAATCTGTGTCATTGTCCTTTTACTGAGTCCTTCATCTGTTCCTATTAGGACATCAAAATGTGCTCGAAACAACTCATAAAGCAAAACTACAATATTATGTGTGAAACGCATGAAGGCAGTGCTTCAAGAACAGGCCTACAGTTCCAAATGGCACTGGAACATTAGTGGTTATTTATGATGTTGCAAAAGAGAGAGGAACACAGTGTAACCCCAAGTTGTTGTTGTTGTTTTCATTTTTGTTGCAGTTTCTTTCTGCAGGGGGTGCCACAAAGAGCAAACTCACATGAAACAATCGGTCCTTCATGCCAGATGACACAAGCTGGACTCAAACCCGCAGCCTCAGGATTACAAGACCGCCGAGCCGTCACAGCCTCAGCTTAAACCTAAAAAACTCATCATAAATGAAGCTGCATCGTTTCATTGTCCCTTTATTGTTCCTGTTTAGTGTAAAGGGTATAGGAATAAAATACAATTACTCTGTTACAATATTTTTTTGAGGATCTATAATTTACCAAGTATTTCTTTAGATCATAAATTACTTTTATTTTGTTATATTCAAAGCATAAAAATGACTCTTTTATTTCTTTACTTTAAAATTTGCCTCTCTGTTACATGCTAAAAAATTAAATTTGACTGTACTCATATTGAAAGGAATCATTTAGGTACTCTAAAAAATGAAATGTTGAGTTTACTTAACCAAGTTGTGTCAAACATTTGGAGCCAGTTGACCTAACTTGGTTAAATAATATTCAACATTTAACATCTTAGAGTGTGTACAAGTACTTTTCCTAATTAATGTGCAGTTTTATGACTTTTTCCTGTATTTTCTTATCAGTGAAATTCGAGTTTACCAAAGTCAAAGTATTTTTTTACTTGTACTAAACAATTTTTTTCAAGTACATTATACACCTCTGGTTGTATAACTTCTATGCAAGCATTGCAAGGTCTCACAGGATCTATTAGTGCTCAAAATATGTTTTTTTAAATGACTCTCAGCCACTACCACACCATATTTCAGGTCAATCTCTGTAAAAACGACTGAGTTCCAGCGTTTTATTTGAGTTTAGTAACCATGAAAAATAAAAAAAATGCACCTAATTGTCAAATTTGGTGCAAGAAAAGTTCAGTAGAGACATTCTGCCACATTAATTCTCTCACCTGCCTGTAGTTACCCAAATGAACCAGGTTGTTGGCAGTTTACAACTTCTGTCAAATTAGACACCTGCATCAGGACACGTCCTAATTACTTTTATTTATACCGCAGCTCTCTGTAGCTTTCCCAGTAATGACACCAGTTGCAGGCAGATGGTCAGTTGTTCTGGTTATCACCCCCAGGAACAAGAAAGTCAAGTGAGTTATTGTGAAGTTATAGGGAACAATAAAGTTGACATGCTCTCATTTCTCCTCAGCGTACTCTGCTACAGCACTCAATGGGTGATAATTACAAAAAATATAAAGGAGTATTCGCCATAAACAAAAGCAAATCACGTAGCATTTTTGTCAACGACGTCCTGCTGCGTTTTCTAATGAGTCAGAAATTGAAGAAATCACAAAAAGCTCATCCAAGATGTCCTGATTTCAAACGCTTCCTTGTCAGAAGTACCTTCTGCCTTCCCTTCATTGTCCCAAGGTTCTGCGAGCAAAGGTCCTCTGTGTGCTTCTCTGTATCTATTACCTGGACAGCTACTCACACAACCAAGCCTCATGTTCTCGGCTGCAGCATGATTGGAAGTGCTGGGGTTTCCAACGTCACATTTCACATATGAAATAGTGATAGTGAAGGGGTGTGAAAGACAAAAGCACCTCTGATTTCAACTTCTGCTAAGGCTGCTGAAGGCCCTTCCAAAGCTCTCCTTTTCTAGTGAGGTGTTGTTATCTTTGGCTTCTCATTACTTCAGCCACTGATTTGGCACTCCCGGTGACTCAGAGGCAGACAGATCGATGGTAGCACAGCGTGAGAAAGGGAGAGGTGTTCCATTTTAGTCGCCAGAACAAATACATCCCCACACATTTGTCATGCCTGAAGTCAAACTGAAGCCAGATTAGATGGCATGAAAAATCTGAGGCAGTACCAGCAAACTGCCATAACTTTCTTGAACCTCCTTGCCTCCATCATTATGTTAGCCGGTTAGGGTTCTATACAGTGCGACACACTCCTCGCCTCAAGCCATTAAAAAGTTCACTTCAAACGTCAAATGCAGAGTAAGCTAATATAAAAGTGTAAAATAAAATTAAATCAGGAGAGCGTTGAGTGACAATAAGTGGAGCGTTTTGGATTTTCTGTGTCCTTAAAAGGGAACGGCTGGAGAAAGCAGAGTGAGCAACTTTGGTTCCTTGTAATGAAGTGAAAGGATTGTCTGCCTGCTGCACTTTTTCTTAGTGCCTGTGGAAAGAAAAAAAACTGCTTGGAGTTTAAATAGCGTGATTTCTAAATCCATCTGTGCTGGTCAGCTGCAAGCAATCTTTAGATGTCATATTTTCTTCTTACTCTCCCTGTTCGACCCAAAACCCCCAACACTCTCCCACACTCCCAGATGGGGTTTAGTGACAACAAACTGCTGCTTTGCCTTCCCCACAAATACTAAGCTGCTGAAACAATGTGTTTGTCCTCACAGGGTTGGAAACAGCGCCACAGAACATTTACACTGGTAACTTTAGCCTGACTCGCTCACTGAGTCAAATCTGCACACAAAGGCTGGTTAAGCTGCCGTTGAAAACCTAACCTGGGAGACTTGAATCGTCAAGCTGAAGGTTAAAGATCGGAATACGCCGACTCAAACAACAAGGTTTTAATATGCACAGCAAGCATAAAGACGTATTTAACACAGACACTAACATGAGCGTGCAAAGTTCTCAAGAAGTTAAAGTGTGATTCAGAACCATCAAAATGTTGTTTAAATGATATTGTATTAATATGTTTTGATCAGTTTTGCTATATAAAATGCTTCATCCCAGTTAGTTTTGTTTCCTATATAACAAAACCTGAATTAGGACTCTAGTTATATACCTGGTAGTTAGGAGTTCAGAGGATAAAATTTATTCATATCATATATTCAGATTAGATTTTCTTAGAATGTAAAGTATATATTTGTATTTGCCGAAACATGTTTTTATTTAAAGATCACCAGAGGCATAAAGCATTAAAGAAACTCATGCAGAGTTAATTTTTATAGAAACTGAACCTCTTTGTTATATCATTTACAGCATCTGTACTCTGCTCACACCAACCAGCAAGTCTCTTTTATATTAAACACTGACCTTGACCATTGATCTGGCACACAGAGCATCCTATTTGTCAAGCCAACATGCAATATAAATGGTTTTCTGGAAATTAAAAATCCATGCTGCCCAATTTAATACAGGGACAGGGTTTCTGGGCATAGGAGGGATGTGCATTACGGCGTAATGATATTACCTATAACTTCATGATGCAGTTTGCTCTCCCGAGGATACGACCAGAGACTCCGTACTTGAATATGGAATAATTTTTGCATTAATATTTACAACAACCTAATACATTTACCTTTTATAGTAATTTTTCATGCAATACTTATAGCCCAGTTGTGGTATTTTAATACATGTTTTAAAATCCTAAAACTATTAGGATATTTTGCTCTCATGGTCAAGTTATTTTGTTGCACATTACTTTCACTATTGGGTAATTTCTTCCCTTGAAGAATTTATATCAGTTTACATTTTGAAATCAATAAAATACTGTTTTTATTCATGTATATTACGATCATCATTTTTTAGCTTAAAATCTTAAAAAGCATAAAAAATCGAATCAATAATGACCCGTGTATAATACTACCCTTCACATTATGGATGATTTTTTTGGGTTAGATTTCTAGTATTATACATGAATAAACATAGTAAACTGCAAAGAAACTGGAAAAAAAAGAGAAAAAAAATTTGGCTCCTAATTTTTCTCTAAAAAAGAAAGATGATGGTCATCTTTAAGTTTTGTTACTTAGATGGGGTGGTCTATTTACAATTTTAGAAATGCAATATTGTAAAGCTTAATGTGAAAACGTTAAAAAGCATAAAGAAGCATGTTTCATATTACTTTTCACTTTGTGGTTTTATACAACAGAACAGTAAATCACATATTGTACTAAACTGTATTGTGTCATATCGTATCAAAAGTTGCATCAGACGCTCACATTTACCACATTCTCCATGTGAACATTTATTATGTAAAAAAGTACAAATAAAAAGAATGAAGACAAGAAAAATACTTTTTATCACAGCAAACAGCGACTACATTAGTACATTGGTACATAAATAGAAGTTCCAGCATAAAGAATTGCTCACTAACAGCTTCATTTTTTCTCTCCTCCTTGCTTCCCATCACATCCCACATTTATCACTCCCGTCTTGCTTTTTTTTTCTTTTGTCATTTTCTGTCTTTTTCTCCCCTTCAGTAAAGTTCAGGGTCTCTATGAAGGTTTGGTTAATGATGAAATGTTTCTTGCCTCATTTGATGCCAATGAATGATCTGTTATGCTTCCACATTGCATCAGCTGAAGGACAGGCCTTTAATTTTGACTTTAAACACAACAGATATTTTTTGTGCCATCACATGAGTAATGCAAAATATAACAGACACCATATGTCAGACCATGACTGAATATTCCATGGGTAGGGCTCCTAATTATTTCACTCTTAGAGTTTGAAGTCAAGGACAGTCTGTCAAGGTGAGTTTTTTTTTTTGTCACATTTCAGGTCAATTTGTCAAAAGACGAAACCAACCCAGCCATGATTTATAAAAGCTATCATTTAGATGTATATAATTTCAACACATAAATGCTTTGAACGGACAGTTGAGTTCATTTCTCGTTTCTTTGTCAATGCGTTTACTCCTTTGAGAGCCTTTCTTCTCATATTTCTTTTGGAAACGCGCAGCACGGTTCATTTCACCCAGCAACCCAAGCAAACGCTGTAATTGGAGCGTCTTACAAAATAACAGGCTGCCTTTGGTTTTTCTGCATGATTTTTTTCACTACAGAATGAATGATTCGAACACAAAGCCGTGTTCTGTATGTTCACTGAGCAGTGTGCTCGCGGTGTCTGAATCGGTCACACAGATCAGTTCCTGAGGATTCCAGCGAGAACATGCCTGCTGCAGAAAGGACAGGTAACGGCCACGTTAGCTCTCAAACCACCACACTCCTCTTCTCTGTCCAATTCTGACACAGGTGCTACAGCACTGAATAGCCTCATGAATTCAATAAACTGTATTTAAACAATCCCAGTCTGAACTTTCCATAAAATGTATCATGACTTTGTGTACATGGCTGAGAAATGCAATTTAAAGCAATGACGTGCATCAAAAGCAGTGAAGCTTCTGGCCATCCCTGGTGACGAGCTCCACTCAGGCAGTCATTTTCTAAAAAAAAAAGTGGAAAATTTTTACCAACGTTTTTCTAGCACTGCAGCAAAAGTCGATCAATAATATATTTTGTTTTTTTTTTCTTTCTGTTGAGGTCTTGCTGACCAAACCACGGCTGTTACTCATTTGACAAATAAATACTGACTGAAAACTAAACAACCTAAAAAACACTTTGGAGAAACAAAAACCCTCAATGTCCTAAATAAATATTTCAATTTTGCTAACTTAATTTTATTTAAATATATCTGTTATAAAATGAAAGTGAAAAAAATATATATAAATATTGGAGTGATATCTGTGCAGCTCAGATGCTTACCGTGCACATACGTTCAATGTCACTAAGAATCACCCAACCTTTGATTTCATCAAAGTCAGTTACCTGCTAGCAGTGCATGCTGATCTATGTTCAAGAAGCCTGGAGGTTCCTGAGGAAACTTTCATATTTCTGTAGTCAGAACCCTTTTCTCCGCAGGGCTGGTCTCCCCGTGGAGGCTCAGCTTACACCACTTTTTTCTCTGTGACTTTGATGCTTAAAACCACGTGTTCTTGACACAAATATTGAGTCGTCCCTTGTTTTTCGTTTCACCTCATAAGAACCCAGAGTTTCTTAAAATATTTTTAAGTAGTTTAAAGCTATAATTTTTGTTTTTGTTCAAACATCAGCTGTTTTGTTCATTTTCAGTCCATTTCTTGTATTTAAAAGTAACATTTATTACATTTGTTTGTTAGTTACGCTTAACACTCACCATAATTATTCAAGCCAGTATTATGTCTATACATATTATATTAGCAGATAATTAAAATGGCATCTATAGGCACCTTGTTACCTTGCTGAATCATATTTTAAATGGTTGAGAACATCTTCAGGTGTTCAAATTTGTGTCAGTGTTCATGATTTTTGCCAAACATATTATGCCTATTCAGATGTTATGTTCAGAAATACAACAAAATTGTTTTTGTGACATAGAATAAAGATGAAAAACTTATATCTGTCTAACATTATTTATCCCTTTAGTTTTGTGATTTTTGTTGCTTAAATGACTCATGAGTCTTAAGTGGGCTGAGAAAATGAAAACAACCACGCATAAAAACTCAAGTGGAAATTAGAAAATAAAACAGGAGGGAAATGAAGGAATGTTCAAGACTTTTGCACAGTGGGGTGAAACCATATCATAAAGGTTCCTCAGGGTTTTCCCCTCTCTATTCATGCACATTCTGTTTACTTCCCCTCCTGTTTCTGCACATCTTAAGGTCACGAGAAGAGAGTTATGCACGATTTGATTACGTCTTAATCCAATCAAGCAAAGCAGAGGGAGCCCAATTGATTTTTGAGACCCAGAATAATGTTTATTGGGCTTAGAGGCACATGGTTGATTTCTGCACAAGGTTAGGCCCACAAGGAAATATCACATTCTTGACTGAGCCTACCAGAGAGCACAGATTGTAGTTTATTTATTGACTCACTACAACACGCGACACTGTGAGCTCTTGGATTCATGAGTAATTTCTGCCCACCTTTGTATAGAACATCAAGCACAAATTGAACAGAATGACCCTTTAAGATGTAACACATGCACGTAAGAGAGGGATCTGGAATATAGTGGGTTGAAACATGGCAATGGTTTACACTCAGATGTGAACAATGAGGAGGCATCAGAAGCATGAAGAGAGCTTTTCATCTGGTGGCAGCTTCAAGAACTTAGCAGCTTTAGCCATTCAGCTACAACATGAGTGGAAACGGTGAATAGGAAGAGAAACAGCAGCACTTGGTGTTAGTGAGGATTCTGAAAATGTGCTCTTCAGCCTTCACACTGTCAACTTGTCGAGTCAGTAAGAATGCATAAATAAAGATAAATGGCTCCTTGAATTGCTTAGTCCTTTTCTAATAAACAACAAACCTGATTCACAAAAAGAGAATTCTGTTTGTGTTTTAGTGTTAGCCACTGTGCATCATCATTTGCTTCATTTTAACGTCTCATTCACAAAACAAATAATGCATCAGAAACTAACAAAATAAATATAACAAACAGAAAAAAAACTGAGAGAATAAGAATAATAAAGTATTTGAAACATAAAGTATCAAGACACTGTTGAAATTGCAAAAAATAGCTCGATGTATCAGGGCAGAACTGCGTTTGAGATGATCTGCAAGTGATGTAAGCGGACAGCCACAGTCTGTAAATGTTGATTGAAGGATTCAAGTCTGAAACAGATTTATGAACATTAAAAAATATCTGCTGAAGCTACAAAATATGTCAAATTCTGCAAAATTACATTTAGCCAAATAGAAGTATGTTTTGTACAAAAAAGCATCTGCTGACCCTTTAGTTAGGTCACAATTACCACCAACTCTAAAGAGATGATTAATCATAATAGTTTACTTTTATTATTGAAACATAGGCCAACTGTACCGAGGCAGACATCTGAAGTTTGGATACCAGTAAAGTTTAAGCAGCAGATTACTCTTGATGAAGGTTTCGTGATTTAGGCAGATGTGGAATCTCCGGTTTGCTCCCATTTGTCAGAACTAAAAGCCACATAAATCTTCAGTGAATCAGGCCCACGGTCTTTAAAAAAAAAAAAAAAAACAGAAAACAGGAGAATGCTGACAGAAATGAAGACTGAAGAGCGTTGTATCATTAGCAAACGGTCGCCCCCGCTCTACTTTCCACCCTCCTTATAGCAGCAAACAACAAGCTGGGTGATGACGATGACGAGAGCTTTTAGGGAATGGCGAGGCCCACTCACCTTCTGGTTCACCACACAGTGTGCACTGTGATTCTAAACAAGGACCAGAGAGAGAGATAACAGGAGATTAATAGAAACAACACATATGTGAATGATCATGACTGAGCATGTGTGTATGTGGGGGGGCAAACGCCAGCGTCTCCGCCTTCACGTGAAAATATCAACTGCTAGTCAAGATTCAGCTGTTCTCATGCTCTTTGACAAAAAAACACAAAAACAAGCAGCGAACAGAACAAGGAACAGAAAGCATCAAACTAGTTTCCTGCTTCTAATGTCCTTGCAGAGCCGTACTCATGTGCAACGTAATAGAAACACAGTCACCATGCATAATACGACCATCAGCCACATGTGGCTGCATGAAAAGACAAAATGATGTAGAGACAGGCATCAAATAGAGGAAAAGAATGAGAATATTGCCTCAATTCATCACTGTCACTCTGTTAGATGGAGGGTGCTAAAAACTGTGAGCACACAAACCTGGGTGAAAATCTAATTTTGAATTACTGTATCGTCAAAAAAGTAATTGATTTATGTCTGTATAATCCATCATTTTTGTTTGAATTTATGAATATACACTATATAAAAATAATATGCAGTATATACTGGTCTCAGGCCTGTAGCAATAAGCAATAAATCAATTAATTGCATGATAATTTAAAATAAGATTAATAATTAATACGAGGTTGATCATTTTCACTTGCCTGCTTGCTTTTTTTTTTCATGTCTCTCTCTTAACTACTACTCTCCTCTCACATATGGTATTTATATAGGTGACCTATAGGTATGGTATCTTTATTTTAATTTAAAATGGTCTCTAAATGATATTATTGTTTATCACGATAATTTCAAAAACAATGTATCGTCTAGCAAGGCCCACTGCTCATGCACTAGGCTTTAAAAGCAAACAATATAATAAAACAAAAAATATGATGTTTGTATGGTTATTAGCCTTATAGTCCCCATGCAAAAGTAAATAAAATAAATAAATCTAAGAATATTCAAATCAATTTATGACCAATGTACTGTCAGTTTTTCCCAGGAGCCATTAGAGCACAGGAAGCCCCCACCTCCCACTAAAAAAACAAACAAAACTGTGTCGTGAATAAACAAACAAAATTATTAAAGGAGTTTTTTTTTGCATAAACAGGCAGTGGGCATAATGAGCTTCTGTCCTCAAGCCTTGCAGATGGTACCAAAACCAGCTGTGATGTGTCAGTGTTTGTCTTTCATCCCTGACGTAGACATAAAAAAGAAAAAGTGGGGAGCACGTAGTAATTTATGGAAAAAAAAAACTCCACTTATTCCAATCAAAAGTAAATCGGAGCTTAATTAGACCAGCAGCAACCTTGAACACACGGCTTGACTTACTTTGGTAAAAAAAAAAAAAAAAAAAAGAACAGTATGCTAGTTCTTTCGAGTCCTCGTGTCCACGGGGACGCAGACACAACAAAAGATGTCTGTAAACGCTCAAAGCTCTAAAGGCCAGCCATTTCTCCCTCCCTGTCCCCAGATGATTGGGTTAGTAGGGCAAGGAAGGGCAGCTTGTGCAGAGAGCTGGATGAATGGAGGAGCACTTTTTAAAGTGTTATTGTTGTCAGTGTGGGCTGGTTGTAAAGTGTCACAGCCTCACTGCCATCTCATTATTAAACTGCCTGCTAGTGCATCCCTGGACGCCATGGCCTTACTTGGCTCAAGATTTTCTGCGCTAAAATCCCTTTCCTGACTCTAAACACCTCCTACATTTACTAAGTGTTTATCTTTGTGTGAAGAGAAGTGTAGATCAAAAAGTCAGGGTGTATTGTGTTTTTGGCTAAGAGGCACTACTAAACACTCCAAGCTGTACACGTTAGAAGGTTAAAACATCATGTTCATAGAAGGAATCTGGCTGGTGTTACAGATGTTCTTGTCCTCTTTAGGCCACATGGAGGGTGGTGGACTGTGGCGTGGAGTAGCATAGGTCTAGTGGCAAACAAGAGAAGCCCAGAGAGAATTTACCGGTTTAATTAGCACTTTTAGTTCCCCACTCCCCACAGAGTAATTCCACCCAGTCAAAGCAATTGGCTCTGTTAGTTTGTCCTGTCTGTTTAAATTTAAAGCGTTCTTGAATTTCCCTGTGTGGAGTCCACATTGATTTTGGTCAGGCGGTTTTTACAGTATGGGAGAGGCTCTTTGGGCAAATCTCATTTGCTTTCCAATCGAAGAGCTAAAGTAGCTGCCAGCATGTGGCAGCGAAACTTAAAATGCTTTCAGCATTTATGTAAAAGGAGACAGATTGGGTGCCAGCTTATAGGCCAACATGCCATCAACACATTAAATGTTTTTTAATTGTTTTTACCCAAAATCTAACACAGTGTAGAGTTTTATTGCAAAAAGATGACATGGAGTATCTCAGCTTATCTATGAGAGCATTACCTCCAGCTAAAGAATGAATGATAGGTTGCCTTTCAAACACATTATCTACATATTGCAATAGGTGAAGCAACTGGAAAAATCAAGGCTACTTTGATTTACACTCAAAAAAACCTCTATAATGCAGTAGAACGTGGTGGTTGATGGTATAATTCTATATAATGCGATGCAACAGGCCTTGGATGAAAAGAATACACTTATTTTTACATCTAGCATCACAGACAACCATCTGAATATCTAACATACAGCAGCAACAAAAGGGAACTAATAAAGTTCTCTACCTATGGGCTTGTTGAAAGGAGAAGCCATGGTGTAACAGAGATTGTGTTTTCTATTTATACTAACCAAGGTTCTGAAAAAGGTTTCCAAGCAACTACCTTCACTGCACACTGATGTCATATTAGATAAGAGAGAGAAAAAAGAAAAGAAAGCAAGATGATATTAATGAGAAATAGTTTTTACATCAGACCACAGACTTGAACAGTTCAGTGCAGCTTCTTTTCATTGTATTCATTTTAAAATGCAGCTCAAAAGCCAAATCTGTATTGTTAGTCATTCAGGTCCAGGATTGTTTTCTCACTTAGCACATTGCGTGATTGAAAACTGAATTTGTAGCGGTGAATAAACTAAGAGATATCCACGGGAGTCTGTCTGTGGAGTCCCCAGGTATCGCCCAATCTCCAAACCGAACACACGGACAACAAATCCTTAGCCTTGATCTGATAATGTATTCATCCATAATTAAAGCTCTCATTTCCATATCAGCACAGCTTGCTCACACCTTCCCCGGCGGCCGATCCTTTACCCTCACTCCCTGCCTTTTCTCCCTTTCTTCCAGTCATATGACGAGATACAGGTGTTAATTAGTGAGTGCTAAAAATGCTCGTGATTTTCTTTTCCTTTCTCCCTTTTTTTTCTTTACAAGAATGCGCTGTTACCAGGAAAAGAAACACATGGTTACGTAAGGATAAAAACTGTGCAGCGTGATACAGTAGGTGCAAGCGTGTAAAACTTTGCTCAGGGAGTTAATAAATTTAGCCACCGACTTGGGATTTTCAGGAAGGAACAAGTCATAAGCAGTGCTTGTTGGTTTTAGCACACCAATACAAGACAAACAGGGATTTGTTTAAGGGGCAGTGTCAATTAGAGGAGGTTCACAACATCCATGTGTACCGGATAATAATTCCAGTCTGCCTGTTTTTCAGGGGATGTAATTTAATTTGCTAACATGCAGCCTTCACCCACACCTGATCTACTAGTTTGTTTGTTTTTTTAGAGAAACTGACTTGAGTACAAGGCTGGAGGGGAAGCCAAATTGGGTCAATTAAGAACACAAAAGGAAGATGGAGGTGAAAATAAAACCGATTAAAGAGTAAAGAGAAGAACTTTAATTCTGCTTAAAAGAAAAAAAATTAAACACAGGCTAAAAGGACACAACAGTGCTACTAACGTTTCCATTAGCAACTTACTATTTCCTTACAACTTACTATTTATACTGAAAACAGAAATGTGTGAAGAGGAGGGCAAAATCTGCCACAGCCAAAAACAAACAAATAAAATATGATTCAAATTTTCAACCAAACCACACAGTATTAAAGGGGAATATTATTCAATATATGAACTTATTTGAGCTTTCATTTCCTTCATCAAAAATATACTCAGCGTGTTGCTTTGACTCATTCAGGCATGTTTGAGAAATCCTTGAATTTCCCGTAAAGCTGCCTAAACACTCGTTACAAAGCTCCGCCTGTTTACACAAAGGTCCTCCCTGCAGCTCAGTCCACAGCTGAGTTCCCGCCCCCACAGAGAACCCCTCCCCTGAAGCATTGTTGTGAAGATGTGCTGAAGTGGGAGTGTTGGAAAAGGTAGGAGGTTCTTAAAGAGAAAGAGGCAAATTTCAAGGCATTTAGACAAGCTATGATGCAAAGTCAAATTTATTTTTGATATATACAGCATTTTCATAACAACTGAATGCACCGATATGAAGCAGATATTGATATCTGATATAATTATTGCTGTTATGTTCGATAACCGATATTTACCAATATTACACAAACACACTAATTATATTATACATATACACACAAACACACTTGGGTATTTTTTTGATACTGTAAATAAATGACCAGACCTCAGAAATGGCTCCCTACTTCAGTTATTCCTGTCAATGCAGCATCAATATCACTATCATGATCAAACAAATGCAGCTCAACCAACCATCAACCCAAAACAGAAACACAAACCTAAAAAGTGAGAAATCCATATCGGACGTTAATATCGGCCCAGTTTTACATACCAAACCCATACCGATATTCTAAAAAATGACCAATATCGGCCGATACCGATATTAATACCAATATATTGTGTATCCCTAAATGAAGGTAACATTACTTGATTCTACTGTAATATAGAATCAAACTATATGCCCAAAAATATCCCCTTTAAATTAGACTATTGTCATTTATGATCCACTAATTTACAAAATACACAACTGCAGTTTATAATTTATTGTTTCTTGGATTTAATATTTGAAAGAAATGCCACTGGAGTGACTTTTTTTGCATCAAGTCAAAAGCAGGTAACTGCACAGTAATTTAGTTGTGGTGATTAGACAGTCAAGCTCTGTGACAAAAGCTAAACTTTAGTTTAAAAAAAAGACAAACAAATGTTGTTAAAATACCAGTAAGTTAAAAATGTACAAACATGACTTCATAAAATCAAATAAGAATTCAGAAACTCAATTTAGAGCAATAATGAGCACATCTCCTTGAGCCTCGATGCAACAATCTGACATGGCATTAAAAGCAAAGGTGTGTTTGGGGGGGATTGGTGAATAAAAAGGAGGAGAAGGTCAATAAAACGAGCTGGTGGTAAAACATCTCATCGTTTTTCTATCCTCCCCAAGGGCCGCAGGTCAGATTTATAAGCAGTTTCTCCTGACTCCCCTTTGGAGTCAAGAGAAAAGCCGGAGGGGGATAAATATCTCAGGGAGGAGAAGATTGAAGCACAAGGGTGAAACTGTATAAGAAAGATTTGATGCTTCCTAACTGTGGTAAATAGTGGATGACGTTAGAGACAGGTGAGCAGTTCTGTGTGTCAAAAAGAAGAGCTTGATGGAAAATGACAAAGGGGCAGAGAGAAAGAGGGGCACACAAACAAAAGCAGACAGAAAAAGTTGTGCAGATAGGATATTGATGGCCTCCTTCACGCCCCAGCAGCCTTCTCTCTTACTGGAGCATCTATCAGGAGCACTCTTTGCTCATTTCATTCTCTCACAGATGACCATATTGGCACCAACTGATGGAGCCGAGGGGGCGCGGTACCTCACTTCTATTTTTACTTCAGTGTTATTTCCTTTCCTTTGTTCTAATCCAAATTATTTGAAAACAGAAAGTTTAGCTGGTCAGAGGGTAATAGTGTAGACATTTAACAGAAATACCATTTTAACAAACACATAACGGTCTGAACACAAATGTCATTAAAAGTATGTGAAAATTTAGGAGCAAAGTCCAATCACAGTTGAACCGATAAATAATTTGACAGACTTCACAGAGACATTGTCCCCTACATTTGCTACTTTGTGCTTAGGAGCAGATAAAAAAAGCAGCAAACAGAGTCTTCCAAGTATGAAGAGGGAGGTCAGGGAAATTGTTATTCTTATTTATTCAGACATTTTGGTTTTGTAAACTCAAAGTACACAAAACAACAAAAGGGTCTAAAAGGGCTAAACAGTCAAGCAAATAATACTTAAATATTTCTTTGTCTTTTTTCTGAGAAGGAAAGGACATTTTCTCTTTGATAGCATTTTCTCTACTTTAGTTGTTTGCAATTACAAAACAAAAGACGAAGTCAAACAAATCACCATTTTTCATTCAGCAAACAAGTCTTGACTGAAGTTTTGATTTTAATGAAATCTCAAAGCATAAACAAGATTGTGAAATGAAATAATGCTACTGTTGTTGAAGAAATTTATTTTTAACATCAAGTTATTAGAAAAGCTTTTTTATGGTCAGACAATAGAACAACATACATCTGTCATTCTTTCTGAAAAACACATTCTAAGGCAGTAATCACCACAGATGTATAAAGCATTTGAAAACAAATAAAAATAAGCAAAAGCAAAAATACCTTAACAGAAAATGACTTTTTTAAGATAAAATTTACTGATAAGAAAAGTACTTAAGTAAAAGTCATACAACCGCTTACAATAATCAGGAAAGTAAAAGTACTTGTACACACACTCTAAAAAAACAAAGTGTTGAATTTATTTAACCAAGTTCTGTCAGCTGGTTTCACCGAACTGAGTTGAGTAAAGTGAACAATTTACACATTTTCTTTTAAAGGAAATGTGTAAATTGTTTTACATTTACTTAGTAATGTTCAATGGAACCAGCTGACAGAACTTGGTTAAACAAATTCAACACTTCAATTTTTAGAGTGCATAAACAACTTTCATGATGAGTTCTGGTCTTAAATTTGTAAGTAGGTGTTACATTCTAAAGTAAACAAGTAAAATTATCATTTTTATGTTTTAAATGTAACAAAATAAAAGCAAAATTTACAATAAAAAACACTTGATAAAATTACTTAGGCACTGTAACAAAGTAAATGTACTTACAAATGCTAAACCTCTGGTAATCAGATGCAGGTAACACAATATTCACAAATAGGCATTATTGCATAACACATTATCTATAATAGTTTGAAATGCTAATTTAAATAGCAATGATCAGCTAAGCCTGATGGATAAGTCATTGTGGTGATTACAACAACAACAACAACAACAAAACAGTGTTCAAGTAAATTGGTGTGAAGATTTTTTTTCTAAACCAAATGGTTGAGAAAGAATAATGGTGCCATGCATTGCTAAACTGTGACACAAATCATATAAAAACTGACCCTATAACTTAAGAGTAGGGGTCGACCGATACATCGGCCGGCCGATATTTTTGGCCGATATTTGCGTTTTTTCCTTGTATCGGTATCGGCCG
>JAUBOC010000002.1:14698023-14709126 GCA_032275365.1 Anablepsoides cearensis
GACAAGGCTCAGTTAATAAGTGTTTCTTTTTTGTTTAAATTGAGACTTGCAACATTTTTATTATTTTTATCATGTTATTGGAGGAAGAAAATGCAGTATCGGCTTCAAGAATTGGCCAAAATATATCAGCTGCATGTATCAGTGTATCGGTTAGACTGATGTCAAAAGTATCGGCCTTCAAAAACCCGTATCGGTCGATCTCTACTTAAGAGTCAGTTTTGTTACAAAGGAAAATAAATATGTACAAATGCAACAACTAAATAAATTAGGTTAAAATTGCTGTTAAATTACAGTTTGGTAAATTTGCAGTTTAGACACATTTAGGTGTACTTAAAAAGGACTTTTAAAGAATCTTTCCAAGTCTGAGCTATATAAGTAAAGTTTTCTACCTTCATTTAAGATTCAAAGGAGAAAATACAAATGAACTAAATGAAAATATTAAGATTATTATAAAAATACAGAATAACTCAAGTTTAAAGCAAAATCTGATGAGCTTTCATGGCATCACAAGACACCACGCACAGACACTTTCATTTGTGCAAGACGCTGTAGTGACTGTGCATGTAAAAATAATTGTATTTCTGCCTATAAAGCAGTGGCACAGTGTCGCCAATCAATCTACTTGCTTTCCCAAAGGATGATGTCACTGGCGCTGAGCCTGGCTGGAGGCCCGCTGTATTGAGAGGACCAACTTTCATTATCTGCGGTCCAGATTTATAGAGCGACTGTGCTCATATTTTACTCTGAGGGACATGAAGGGGGCAGAGAGAAGGAGCTGGGCAGAGAGGGAAAGATGGAGAGATGGAGAGAGTGGAAGTGATGAAGAGCATTTACTGATAAATCACGCCGCCTGACTATCCACTATTTAAAGAAAACTCTTCTGGCTATCAGCAGTTTTGGGAGCATCAGATATCAAAGCGTGTGCATGTGTGTTCCTCCGCTGGATGTCGTGCGTTGGCCCAACGAACAGACACATAAATCACTTGGTAAAACTTCCCACAGTGGAGACAGAAAGTGAAACCCAGCCATTCAGTTTCTGCTTATTTCTCTCTTTTCTACTCGCACACGATCAACAAATGTCACCAACTGCACAGCTGACTCACGAGCCGTCCCAGCCTGGTAATCAAAAACACATGCGGCTTATCATCTGTTCACTTATTCACAGCTCTCCAATCTCGCCAGAAATATCGGTTTGAAGGAAACCTGAAACAGACAACTTCTTCGTGTGTGGGATGCAGAGGCAACCACAAACTTGGCACTGTCCCCTTCTGCTCCCTCCTCCAAAACTCCTGCTGTCTCTCTCCACGTCATCACCATGCCCCAGCATTGTTCCAAGTGATTTGCTGTTTGTGGGACGAGGACGGATTGGCACCCCACCTCTCCACAGAACAGGTTTCAGAAGCAACACACCTGCTGCCTTTGGCTCTGGCTGCCAGACTGGGGACTGTACGTGGTACAGATGTAGAAGTGTACAGGTGTGTGTTTATCTACGTGTGTGTTTGCTTAACAAGTACTATCGAGGGTATTGCATTACACTCTATCTCCAGGAATGAACCTAATGGGCCATGAGGAGCAAGCAGATGAAGCAAACCCAGAGGCTGCGTGGGATGTGTCTAACACCTGGTCAGCCATGTCAGGAGGACATATTGAAGCTATGCTTGTCTCTTTGTTAACTACTATCTGCATCTAAGTAAAAATCTAATATAGAGTCACTAATTTACCTAAAAACTATGTTTATGAATTAATGGAGCAGGATGAAGAAAGAGAGAAGCTACAGGGAAGCTACAACATCCAAGCAGCTTGAATAATCATGAAAACTACATGTTTTTGCAGCCTACATTGAAGACTAACACTGCGTCACTCGAAATAAAAAATATCTTTTGTTGTGTTTTTTCTTGAAACCTACCAATGTTACTGCGCACAATGAAACTCCTGCTGCTCCCAGCAGTTAGCCTCTCTGCAGACATAAAAGAGAAGCTTAAAGCCTGAAAATTAGACATTTTTCTTGTTTCAAGGTCCCATGTTTTTCTTTTTTTTCTGCCTTTTTTTGTTCGCCTATACATTCTTAAATTGCGATGACACATTTTACATCCTTTATAAGGACTGCATAGCTCCCTCAGTGGGCAAAAAAAAAAAGACATTCAAAATACATTTCCTTTTTTGGATTTGCTAGTGAAATGATCTGAGATGTTTAAGAATAATATTTCACTTTATTGCGGTCATTATGTTGAGTTTTTGTCTTAGCAATCTTTTGTTTGTTTCAAACCATTGGATGGATTTACAACAGATTCTTTTCAGTTCTGGTTTTTATTACAAACATTTGCAGGAAATTATATGAAGTTGTGGCCGCTTTATTGTTCGAGATGTTTACAGTTGTTAGAAACCAGTAATGGATAAAACATTTTTTAAGGTCTAATTTAAAAGAAAATACCCATAAAACTGTAAAATATTCTAATTCTTTCAAGAACAGAACTAAGAAAGTTAACAACTTGAAGCTTTTTTCATGGTTTTGCAAATTCACTTTTGAAACTGATTGGAGGTTGAGACCAATAGATGGAGCACCACAATGAGTGGTCACCATTTATGCATTTCATTCCTAAATTCAGCCAAACAAGACAATAGCTGTGTTTCCATTGACCATGAAAATGCGCAAATTAGAATTTTGAAAAAAAAATTTGCTTAATGGAAACACGTCAATTTGGAAAAAAACGTATATTTTTCAAAAAAATGGTTTTGAGCTAGGATAAGGTGGTTTTTCGGCTGTATTGAAATTGGTGTATTTCACAAAACTGCAATGGAAACACTTTTTTCGCATCACAAAAATCACGTGAACAACCGGATGTTTCTACTGGTGAAAAAGACGACGAAGAAGAAGACAACAGGAAGTAGAAGTAGTAGTAAAATCACAGAAGTAGTAAAAGAATGTAGAAAAATCATTGACTACATGTTCCCAAAAACCCTGCATATGTAGTCGCTCCCAAGTATACGGGGCTTGTTACTCGAAAGCCTCGATAAGACGCCGACGTCTCCTCTGATGGCTGATGATGAGCGCTAGTGTCGTGGTAGCAATATGCATGTGTTTACATCCGTTGCCGCCATGTTTGTAATGACTTATCGCAAGAACAAACGTATTCACGTGTGACTTTAATAGCATTTCTTACTTAATGGAAACACTGCAATTGTGAAACTTGTGTTTTTTCGACATCAAGAGAATATTGACAAAGTTTTGCACACATTTGCAGTCTAATAAGTTGTCTCAGGATATGGAGGAGTTCAACACATGACTAAAAAACCCTCTGACTACTGCCAATCAGCCGATGTAAGAAAGAAAAAGTGGGACACTTCGCACTGCCAATTCATTGAAAAATAATTCAAAGCACAATATCGGAGCTGTCTTGTCAGCTACAACAATCCAACCTCAAGAAGAATACTCTGTGGAACACTAGATCAATATAAACTTGTCGATTGCCTCCAGCAGGTGGGTAAGAGAAACTGAGGAAGTAAGTCTGAGAAACTCACACCCACAGACAGAAACCGAGGTCCAGAGAGAGGTGTTCTCTTTGACCATATAGAAAGCATGAGGCCAGGTTTCCACACACTGCCGTTTCATGAATAAATGTAAACGCCACACTGTTCACTGGGCTTTCCCTACAGCACGCTGTAACTTCTGCTGACATGTTATCATTACAATGCTTGTAAGCACTTCTCCTCCTATGACCCCCCTCTGCTCATGAAGCTTGAATCTGTGTTAGCAACTTGATGGAAAGACGATATATATAACCACTGTTTCCCACAGAATAAATGCATTAGTTGCTAAAGGGGCCGCTCCCGAGGGGAAACGCTTACACTGCAAAAGCCAAAGGGCTACAAGAAAGCTTACACAGTCTTGGCCATTTGGATCAGCTTTGAAATCACAGGCGTAGAGGGGTAAACCCAGCAGCTGGTGCAGAAGTAGGCACTTTTTCCTCTCGATGTGTAACACGAGGCGGCGATTTCAAAAGTGCTTTAAGTACATCCAATGTGACAATTCATAACTGAGAAATTCTTCACAGGTGCTCCCCGTCCTTCTGTAGCCTAGCAACAGTACGGCACATGTCTTTTTTACTCTGCAGCGGTGTACGTTACCGCGTGTGCAACGCTACCACCTTCCTGGAATGTGAAGACAGGGAAAAGCAGCAAAACGGATGAAAAATGAGAAACGCCATGCCAGAGAACGACCATATAAACAAGATGGACAGCATATGTGTGACAGGAGAGACTAAAAGGGGGTGAGAGACTCAGAGAGAGACAAACTTACATTTGTCAAAAATAACATTAAAATCTAATGACAACAAAGACAAACACGCAAACCCTCTCATGCTTGGAGACATCCCGTTGCCGCGGCAACGGGAGAGGCGGGAGAAGAGGAGGAGGCGAGGTGTTCGCCTTCCTGTGTGCAGTGTTTTCCCTCACACTCTCTCACGTAGATGTCTTCACCAAAACTGATTCAACGTGTCCCACTTCCACTCCAGATAGAGAGATCCCCACAGAGCCAGGAAGCTCTTTGCTCTCTTCTTCTGGTCCGCTACAGGATCTGTTGATTATGCTCCAAGCCCGATGTTGAACCGCGGGGAAGGATTTATCTTTGACAGAGAGATGAATATTGCATGATGCGAGGTCATCTTCAATAGATATGCTTATGAGTCCTCTCGCAGTCGTAGTAGAACTGTATTTGCAAATCCAATAAATATTGCATAAATGGCCTCTTTTATGTTCTCCGTCTGAGTTCCTCGCTCTGACCATCTATCACAGTGTGTTATTTCATTCATAGTCAGGCGGCAATGGAACAGCAAAGATTAAATCATTCATTAATTCATGCGTCCATTTATTGGGCTTAATCTGCTTGATTTGAACAGACTGTAAGCTCATTCGGAGAAGTGTAAGTGATAAATGTGGGAAAAACATGCTGATGCAAGAGTCTGCTGTGCAGAAGTTTGTTTTCCTTTCTCGATGCTCCTTCAGCATTCGTTCACATGGCTGGTGAATGGATGGGTGTGCAATCAAGCAAAGATTCCATATATTATCAACAAACCTTTAGTGACATATCTAATCTTATTCATATCATTCTATTCAGATATCTATATTCAATTTCCCTCTGGGATCAGTAAAGTATTTTTGAATTGAATTTGAATATTTGCTTATATACATTCATATAAAAGAACAAGAGTCCAATTAACTAACTAGTTTACGGTGATTTTCTCTTGTTTTAGCTCTGTTCTTTAACAGACTGGGAGTAGTCTGAAATGACTTCAGGGGTATATCAGCTCTGACCTTGTATTCAAAGTGTCTGGGCTAACAAGTGCTAACCAGCAGACCGTCAGCAAAGGAGTCCATCAGAGCAGTCTCCAAGTAGCCATGACAAAGTGGTAACGGGCTCTTAATGGGGTTGATTCAAGTTTTAGGGCACTGCATTTTTTATATGACAAAGGCTAAAAAGAGCTCTTAAACTGGAGCAAATAAAACCCTCAGATCAAGCAGCAAAACCAAAATTTACCAGTCATGTTGCGGGGAGTCTTGATAGTACTATTTATGCATTTTAATGGTAAATATGGGATCATTTATGGCTCTACATTATGCATTAAGTGGATAACCGCATTGGTTTCAAGTCAACTTAATTGCACACTTAAAACCATTCTCTGATGCGATATGAAGTAACAAAAAGACCCCAATGTAGGAGTTTAGAAGCCAAGTTTCAAAACAAAAACTTATAGTCAGAAATTCTATGTGGAAAAGCAGTGATGTGTCATTTCAAATGAACTACTTCACACAGTCAATCAATAAAAACATCTTAGAGCTGTTTTTTACTTTTTAAATCAATACAGTGGTGTTATCTCACCTGGTAAGTTGCATGCAGCATGACACAATTTTAACTAATGCCACCGGTAAGAGGGGCAAAAGAAAAAACTGGCTCACAGGTTTGAACCAGATTTCTTTGTGTGCTTATCTGAGCCAGCACAGAGCTGGTTTGTTTGAGAATAACACACCACTTAGAAAAATGAAGGATCATTTTAAGAGCCAGTTCTTTTTGTGGAGCTGGAACGAGCTGAAATTTCCCTTGCTACACCTTAGCAGGGTAGGACATGAACAGGACTAGCAGGACTTCACACAACAGAACTAAGGGCAGTCAAAAGGGAGATTTGAGAAAATCTTGCTCCTTCCTTTTTACAATTGACCTTAAAGTCCTCCATAAAACACTGTTAATGTCTTTTAATGGCTAACCCCCTTTGTAAATGTGCTGGATTTTTTTCTTCCAACTTTGCAATCACCTGCTGTCAGTTTACAGACGGCTCCTCACAGTAGCTGCAGGAAAATTGGACCTAAACATTTGTTAATTAAACCTAAAATCTTTGGAACTCACTGCCTATTGACACTGGAAAAAGCAATTCAGCAAATATTTTTTAAAAAAGAAAGATATTAAGTTTTAAATTGGAAACACGTTTTTAATTGTGGCAAATGTGGCCTGCTCTATTTTTAAATATATTTCCAGTTTATATACAAGAACCTATATATGACCCATCATATCCAAATGAGGATTAAGTCAAATTTGGTCAAAATGACCTAATTACATTACCTGGCTTTAAATGCTATATTTTGATAGCTGGATCATTCTGATATCATAAGTAAATCCATATATATGACTTCATTTGTCTTGTTGGTTACAATAATACATAAATATTTGGTCTGAATCCTAATTTTATGTCATTCTAATGTGGAATTTTTTTTATGTATTTATAAAGAGGAAACCTTAAATTATATTTGAATATTGAGATTTCCCAGCTGAAAAGAAACAAAACTTTGCTAGCTTACATGGCAAATCTCAAAATATTGAGGTGTTTTTCCTCAAAATCAGGTTTTTTGTTGCTACTGCTCAAAAAGTGCTTCAAATTTTTGTTTTATGATTATATTTCAGACAGTTCATTCAAATGATACATTGATAAAGCATAAACTCATGTTTTGACAAAAGGCTATTTTTGCAAATGTTTTAATCAAAACACTATTTTCCTGCTTCTCCATATCCCACTTTTAGACTTAACCCTCGTTTCAATGTAATGGGTCACATATATTAACCTATTATTATTTGTCTTATGTATTGCCTTGTTCGGTGTAGATATAGAATTAATTTACTTGTACATTTTACCCAAAGGATTTACTGCTTGTTATATGATGCAAGCACTTTAAGCAGTGTTTATTTGTATGAAGGATGCTATGAAATGCATACTTACTATTTAAATCCAATGTGATGCTCTGGCATTTGCGACGGAGTATGATGACACATAAACAGTCAGCTATTATGCAGCATTTGTATACAGTAATCAACACCGGTAGCAGCCTGCGCGTCATCAACGACTGGTCTGTTCCAGCGTTTGTGGGTGGATGTGTTGACAGCTGCAACCACCTGAAGGTGTGTTCACACTACTCTGCTTTATTTTTAAATGTCACTTTCATGTTTTCCTATTACGGCGGCAGTGAGTGGCCACAGGGTGAAAGGAGAAAAGCTGTGATTAAAAGAATAATAATAATAACTCTGCCTCATTTTTAAAAACTCAGTGAGTCATCTAAATTTGAGAAAATGTTCACCTTTTGTTGCGTCTTGTAGTTAGTAGGGATAAAATGGGGTTTCAGGTAATAAACACAGCTGATTGTTTTCACCATAAATCCATGACTGATTGGTCTGCGTAAAGCAAGGATTTAGAAGAAAGTTCAAATGGTTCTCTTTAATATGAGCAAGTTGCGATTTTGTTGTTGTTGCTGCTTGATCCAACACAGCTTGATTCCTTATGATCACACACACTTCACAACAATCAAGATAGCATCAAAACTGTAGCTGTCTTGTCATGGATATGGCGATCATGAACTTCCTGACTCCTAAATTGTTCCACACTAACAGCTTGTTTCTTCATACACTTGCAAGTGTATGAAGAAACTGAGGATAATGAACAGCCTGCTTCATAACTTTTTTATTCTTGCAGAAAACTTAAAAAAATGACAAAAACAAAAATCATAATCAACATTTTCATTTTATCTAAGTAAAAGAAAAATACAAACGTAAGATATTTTGATTAAATCTTCTGTTCTAAATGACTGTTTGATTAAAAATGAACCTGCTGCTTGTTAAATAATCACTCCACAGTTTGTTAGGAGTGACTAATCAGGGCTCTACATATGTTTGTGGACATTTTCGGAGCTTGTCTTATTGTCTTTCAAAAACAGGGTTTTACTTTGTGTTATTTCTTTTTTAGTTAAACATGACAGTGTAAAAACTGTGCACTTATGGTAGCTTAACCACTCCACAACTACACCCAAGTTTATTTAGTTTTTGTTATTTACAAAAAGATTCACGATTTACAAAATCTGAATTGTATTAATATATTATATTATATTATATTATATTATATTATATTATATTATATTATATTATATTATATTATATTATATTATATTGCCATAAAAAGGAAAACTTTTTAGAACAATTGACCAGCTCTGGAAAAAAAGAGACCACTTTAAAATGACCGGTTTCTATGATTATCTATTTATAGGTACGTCTGAGTAAAATGAACATCATTATTTTTTTCTATGAACTACTGACAACATGTCTCCAAACTTCCAAGCAAAAATTTAGTATTTATTTTCAGAAAATGAGAAATGGTCAAAATGACAACAAATATGCAGTGCTTTCAGACCTCAACTAATGCACAGAAAATAAGTTTATATTCATTTAGAAACAACAAAACTAATGTTTTACCTCAGGAAGAGTTCAGAAATCAATATTTGGTGGAATGCTTTCCACCAAATACAGGGAAACTGTGCAGTGGTCTCTTAATTTTTTCCAGAGCTCTGTTATAATCACAGTCTAGTAAAGTAGTTTTCATCTTTTCACATTGTAATGTAGACCATAGGATTATTTTCTTTGACATGCAAAGAAAGCAATACACGTTGACAGCTTCTCTGAAAGATTTAGGACTTTTAATAACATGTAAGAAAAGAAGTAAAAACAAAAGCATTTGCATTGACATATCACAGATGATTCTGCCTTGAGTTTATGTTCAGTTGCTCACACATCAATTTCAGAGAAAGAGATATTTAAAAAAAAAAACATTGAGATGCATCTCGATTAGACTGTCGTCTCAGAGAAGACAGAAAAAGATTTATGGCCCCGCAAGAATAAACAGCTGGAACTTATGGGAGCAGTCTGTCTGTGTCAGAGTCAGCCTTGAATTTCCAAGGATGAAAGTCAAGTCACGATTTGGTGGGTGAGGGTCAAAGACACACAGTGATACATGAGTCTATCATCCAATTTACAAAACGACCCAGAAACTGAATATTGACCTAAGGGTAGGACGATAACCGACTCTGCATACTTTGGGGTTAAAAGACATGAAAAAAACAGGCGTGTTCAGAGTGGCAATAAACAACTAACATATGAGATGTATGACTCCATGAGGTGTTCGCTACTCTGTGTCATAAAATACAGATGTGAAGATCATTCTTTGGTGGCTGCAGTCTAAATTATAAAAACAGAACTGTGTGGAGTAAGTACCAAATCAGGGAACACTCCAAGCTCACCTCGTTTGGGCATCATTTGCATTTTCCCCTCAAAGCTGGTGATTTACGCTCCTTAAATAAAACCCATCATCCACTGGCAGTTTCTAGCCCCGCAGTGACTTAATTAATGGCAGCTATATCCACTCTCATACGTGGAACATGTCTAGGAGTTTGCTTGTCGATCAGCATCTGCCGCCCCTGCAACAAAATATGATCCCAATCAATGCTGTAATGGCTTAGAGGCTGTGGACCTAATCGGCCTGGCAGGAGCGGCAACATCAGCGGCAGGAGTGATGGAACATTTAGTGTGTATTGCAGATGGAGTGTGTGTGCGGTGGTAGAATGGTAGGAAATTAATTTCTGTTTTGTGGGGTTTGCACCAGGGATGTTTCTATCATGTGAATTGAATTGTGTTCGGTAATCCGTTCAATTGAATCGTTCAAACATGAATAATACAAATGCCTTTGATGTAAATATAAATAATATATAGAGCAGGGGGCATTGGGGATGTGGATGTATGCCGTTATTCGCTTGCTTTAAAAAAAACATAAAGGACGTTCAGCTTGGATGGACATGTAATTGAATCAAAAGTTTACAGGTTTTTTAATTTGGTACACGAACTGCACTGCCTGGTCAAAAAAAAAAAAACATTGCCATCTGAAAATAGGTGTACAAGCCTGTGGAGGAATTACTATGATCTGGGACAGAACTAAAACTTGTGACATTGCAGAAGCTTATCGAAACAATGCCACAGTGAATGTGGGCCGTAATCAAAGCTAAAGGTGGTCCAACAAACGATTAGTATGTGACCTTCTTTTTAATGGCAACTTTTTTTGGGGGGGGGCAGGCAGTGTACGTCACTGTTTTAATATACATTGCAGACATTTTGTTTGAAACTAAATTTAACTCTAAATTTCTCACTCAATTTTGGAAATAAAGCAGAAAAAGCCCCAAACAACAAAGTACAAGAAGGCAGCACAGAACATGTAACTACAGTGACAAAGTACAAAATCAAATAAAATGTGAGTGTGTGTCTTTATGTGTAGCTAGTTTAATGCTGAACTTCATGATTTTCAAAAAAAAAAAAAAAAAAGCATCACCTAAATGTGATATTCAAAGACACAAGAACATTTTTTTTATAAATTTGAGTGCAAGCTCAACTGCCCACATCGTTTAAGCATCAGCTGGCTAACGATTCAGACACGGCAAAGTAAAACAAACAACAGGGAACCGCACTCTCAATACAACTGGTTTAACTACAAGCTTAAAGAAATGAATTCTGTCAGCCTTGCAGTGACAGGATTGTACCAGGACTTGGCAGTGTTGCAGTATAATATTATATATTATATATATTATAATATTTATAAGTATTTACAAATCATAATAGGTGTTACACACCTGCTGCTGAACAATCATTTGTACCGTTACTATTCACTGTCATTACTCAACTGAACAATCACTTGCACTACTCTGCTGTAATTGCACATGTGTGTTTCTTGTTTAATTGTACAGCTACTGGCT
>JAUBOC010000002.1:14709226-14719811 GCA_032275365.1 Anablepsoides cearensis
ATTAAACCCTGTCAACCTTTTCACGGAGTGTTTGACTTTCCTTATCATGTTTTACCTGTCCAGGTATCACTGTTTACTATAACACATATTAAGTTTGTTACCTATGTATAGTATATAGTTTGGACTCTTGGCTATTGAGACACGATTTCTTCCTGGAGGCATGGACTGTGTTGAAGTTTAAAACGAATGAGTTGATTTTACCCAATGTTTGGCCATGATGTATGTAGTGCACCAGCTCAACTGTGAAGGAAGCTAAGCTAAGAAGCTGACCGGAAATTGTGTGCGCTGAAAACAACTATTCCCTATTGGGAGGAGAGAAGTACCGAGCCGAATGGGACGGCTGTAAATGAGTGCTGCAGACTTTGTGAGACAAATTTAATTTAATTTAGAAGCCTTGGCGATACGCAGGCAGACTAAAACGGTGCAGAAAACCAATGTTGTCGTTCACACCTCTTTCAGTTTGCTGATTGGCCTGGTTTAATTTTAACGGAGAAGCCCTCATATCTGGAAGAAATCCAAAATGGAGCAGTGAAGGGAAACTAGAATTGAGAGGAACTGTGTAGAAAGGCAAGAGCCAGGCTACAAAACTATGCAATTAATGAAAACTGAAGCACAAATCTACAAATAAACTCCAGTAGACAGTTTCAGGATAAAAAAATAGAAAATCCAAAAAGATCCGTAAAGATACCAAACAATGACTTCTCTGTATTGTTACAACCCTACTGAACAGAAAAAATGATTTCTAAAATTGTTCCATTTTTAAACTGGTCTCATGTCTATCATGATAAAACATGAGGCACTGCCAAAATAGAAGCAAGAAATGGGATACAGAATTAATTACAAAATACCCTTGATGGTTCAGGATACTTTATTACCCTTTAGCTAGCCATTTAGGACTAAGGGACAGATCGACAAAGTAAAATGACATCCTGGTGATGAGATCATCACCTCACAGAAGCCCAAATTATACAGACTGGCACATGCTAATGAAATCCAATCTTGTATCCCTTCTATTCATTAAGAAAATTAAGACTGATGTCCTTTGAGAGATCTACATACAATATATGGGTCCTTGAACCTTTCAGGTTTTTGTGGTAATTCTTTTGGTATGCAGCAGAGAACATTATAATTTAAAATGTCTCAATACCTATATATTATAGAAAAGAGAGCAGCTTTAAATGCTCTGGTTTTGGGCCTGAAAAATATCATAAATGTGAGTCTTAAGCCCCCATGGACACATTAAGTCTTGGCTTCATATGCGTGCAAATGGAAAAAAAAAAATGGGGAAAAAAAATGAAAGAAAAGACCAATGCCCGTCTGCACAATGCATCTGTTGCTTGGTATCACTCAACAATCCCTATTGTAATTCACAGATTGGGTTTACTCTCTGGCATGCTGTTTCCGACTTATAATTTTAATTCATTTTACTAAAAACACGCGTTAGCCCAGATAATACTTTAATGGTTACAAATATCTGGGGATGAAAAGGTGAAACCTATTACTGAAATTTGGAGATTAGAAGTCGCAAATCTGTTTAGAAGGTTTTGACAAAACTAAAGCTTGGAGAACCAGAGACCATTTCAACATCTTGCTGTACGGGATGCTGCAAACAGTATGCAGAAAAACAAGTTGATTTGTTTTACCTAAACAATGATTAATGATCCAGGCGTGCTAATCTATCGCCGTGTCTGTAGGTGATAATGCCAGACATGTGCTGCTCAGCGGGTTTCACAGCAGCACCACCTGGCCTAATGACCCTGACTCTTACAAGTCAGCGGGTCTCTGGCTCGACCTGCGGAAGATCAGCTGTGAGAAGGGGGGGGCGGATTAATGGCTGAACAAGTGTTTATCCCCAGCTTGCACTAAAAAGTGTTAGGTAGCCAACATATCATCCCAGTGGTGTCACATTTCCACAGAGCTCTAACAGAGAGGGTGTTAATGTGAAAATTGTTTGTGGCCGCGCCGCAAAAGAATCTAACAAGCAGAAGAACCAAGTGTTGCATTTTACAGTCTTTTAACACATGTTTCTCTCTGCTAGACTTCCAACTTTCAATTGTTTTTTTTTTCAATAACTTTTACAGCAAAAAAAACACTATGTTTACTTATATTGGTATATATTTATTTAACTCAGTTATTCTTCTCTATTAGAAACCATGCCTGTGTGCTGTGGTCACTAGATAATGCTTTGCAGTGTCATGAACATGTCACACTGATGATGTATTGTGGCTGAAGCTGCAACGGAGTGGGTGGAATGGCATTCTTGGGATGACTGCCTGCGTAATGTGATGAGCAACACAAGTAGAAGGCAGCAAAGTGACTTATGTAGTCCATGTTAATGTGACCGCATGAAGACATTTGATCACTTTATAGACAGTTTTGTCAATAAGGCTTTTGAGATCTGAAAAGCAGGATGGAAAAGAAGATTTTTCATGCAAAAGTCAGAGTTTATGACATTTTTTAGCACAGCTTACTTGCAAAAAGCATGAAAATGTATTCGTGAAATTGAATTTATTTTCTTTGCTTGATAAAAAGCACCATGCTTGTACACCAGTGCATTAAAGAAAATCACCAGAATCTACAAATACTAATAAAACCTCAGATTATTACTAAATGTAACTTTCAGTAGCTGGCCTTAACATGACTTTTTTGTTTTGTTTTCAAATGTATTTACCAAAAGATGAAAAATAAGAATTGAGGTTACATTATCCAGGTTGAACTATTTTACAGGCAAAATAATGTCAGTGACCTGTGCTTTTAAAGTACAAACCATATGCAATGTTTAGAGATTAAAAACTACTTACTGAGATTTTCAGTAGTAACAATGGGGCTTCACATAAAATAGGGCTTTCACATTAAAGCATATTAACTGCTACAATCCTCAGCAAGAACAAAAGAAACCTGAGTATCATGAAAAACAGTTTGCACTCATCTGGCATACAAACAATTAAATTATATTGTTTTCTTATGACACAGATTACTCTTTGGTGCAGATAGAAAAGCTCTTTTAACAAGCACTCTGAAAATGAAATGTGAATGCAATGCTAACTAAACTAAAAAATATATTAAAGGCCTATTTCTTTAAAGATAGATAGCAAACCTCGAAAATCATATTAAACGTGCTCTCATGAAATTGCATGATTTCACACTCAGCATATCTGTGCAATAGTTTGTCCAGTATCTATGGTCTATTGTGGATGACTGTCCTCAACTACCTCACCAAATTTTAGCTCAATGTCTGTAAAATTTACTTTTGTCCAGGCTAAAGTCCGGGGGATTTGGTGGCCATCTTGAATCAGGCTGACTCCAAATGTAAGTCTTCAACATTGCCTGTCATGTAAATAGGAACGGTTTAGCCGAATACATTTTTAATGTAAAGGGATCTGGATGATTTGTTTGTATGGGTTGACATCTGATGCTGTTGTAAAATTGTACATTTGTACACTATTTTGTGTCTGTGTTGTGAGAAAAAGAACAGACATGAGAGACGAAGTGCTTAGATTTTGTGAAATGAAAAGATAAGTTGACAAAAGATAAACTGGATTAGGATTAAGTTGGATCTTTGTCCTTTCAGATATGGTTGATCATGCAGGGAGTATGTATGTATAAGTTCTGGTTGAAGTAAAAAATAAATTTAGAAATCAAAGCTTGCTTATCTTACACCTAAACCTGTATATGAGCAACATAAATCACTGAGTGTTTGGCCTTTTAGAGGTCCTAGTACAAAGATCTGCCAATGCTGTGGCTGGAAAATGCAACAAATACATGTTCAGAGGACCATCTCCAGGAAAAGACCTCCCACCTGACCCCACTTTATGTTTGATAGATGCAAACACTGACTCACTACATTTCTATTTCTTCTTCACTTTATGTCTCTTTAACTTTGAAGGTTTAGCATTGATGACTCATTTTTTTTCTTCAAGTCGGCGTAGTTCCACCTTTGACCCATCTCCTCCGGTGGTCTGTCTGCAGGGAGCACAGTGTGACCACTACTCATCGGACCTGATACCAGTATCCGTCACAGATCTTGGCCTTGCTGTTCCGCCTAAGGCAAAAACCCTGTGCTTGAAAGTTAGAAATCATGGCCCTGAAACCCAAAACTTCAGCATCAAATATGATCTGATACCCTTTTAAAACAGCAAACTTTGATTTCAGCACAGCGTTAGATGGTTTGAAACACTTGAGAGTCAAACAATAGAGAAACAGAATTGTGTATTTTTTAATTTGCAAGTGCTTATTGAGTGATACAATTATGCACAATTTATTTACAGGATTCCCACGGGTCCTTGAAATCCTTGAAAGTTTGTGAATTTGAAAAAATTATTTCAAGGCCCTGGAAAGTTTGTGAAAACAACCAAAAATTACACTTATCCTTGAAAGTCCTTGAATTTTGGGGGGAGATTGAAGTTCTCTATTCACACAACTGATTTTCATCATCTGTAAAAAGAAATAAATGTTTATTATAAAATAAAGTAAAAAGTTACTTTTATTGCGGTGGGTAACTCGAGATTACAGTAAACAGACATGGCTTTCAACAAATAACATGAGCCATAGTCATAGTTTTAACCAATCAGAGCAGAGTAGGGTGGGTCGTTTTTTTCTGAGCCCAGGTGAGAGCACCACGTCCATGTATTGTACATATGAATGTAGGGAACATATTTAATCCACTTTATTTCATTGATTCTGACTCAACAACTTCCATGTTTTTCAGTTTTATATTGAATTTACATGATATATAGACCTGTTTATTGGTAACATTCTGTGGAAGCAGCAGGTAATTGCGGTTGTGAATAGTTCGTGAATTTGAGGAAATTGGTACTGGAAAGTCTTGAAAGGTCCTTGAATTTGATGTTGACCAAGGTGTGGGAACCCTGTATTTATCACTTACTGCAAGATTATTATTTAGACTTGTCAAAATAAAAAAGCTTTTGTTATTGCCACATTGAAAGAACTGTACATCAGAATGTTGCCATATGGCTAAAATCTGTTCAAAGCAACACTTTTTATCATCAACTTTTCCCATTCTAAATGGCTACTACAGCTATCTCACATTAGTCAACAAAGAATTGCAACAATTCAGTGAAATTGACAGATATTAATCTGAAAGTTGGCATGGTAGTAGATGAGAGTAATCCTCAACACATACTCTAAACATTAACACATGTGCCAGGTGGCCATCGTCAATCAAAACTCTGTCGTGAAAAGTGCCAACAGATTTGTATTCCTTCAATAAACAACAGGCCTTAAATTCAAATTAGTATTAGCTCTACAGCACCTCCTTCTGCACCAAAACCTGAAAAATGAAATATCCTTTAACAAGGCACTGCCAGTATTTTTAATGAAAATTAAACAAAAATAATGTCAAACTGTGACACCTGCTGACCAATAGCAACAATGCACAGAAAAGACAAAAAAAAGTGAGTCACACGTGTTTTTTTCCATTAAAAATGAGTGTGACAGACTCGTTCTGTGTTAAACTGATGATGTCTGCTCTCCTCAGACGACAAGTCAAGACACTTTAAATAGATTTCTGACTCACTGGTGTCACTTTCTGAATGTCATGCCACAGACTAATTAGAGGAAGTCTGTGTTTGCTATCAGACCGTGTGAACCGCTGTGAAGTAATGCAGTGAGGAGCCCGGCGAGAGATGTGCTGAGATCAAACTAAAGGCAGAATAAGCTGCACTGTTGCGGCATCCCTCCGCCCACACGCTCGCCCTGCTCACTCACATGTGCGTACTCTCTCTGCTGGAGAACGTGTGTGTGTACAGTCGGCGTGGCTCTAATCACTGCACATCCATGCGTGTGTGTTTATGTCCCACATATATTCATCACAAATTCCTTTTTATGTAACTTCCCCCCAGTTTTTCTTTTTTTTTTTTTTGTTTTTTTTGGTTCACTGTCACAATCCCTCCCACCTCTCTCCCTCTTTCTCTTTATTCTCGCGCTTCTTTTCTCTCCCACTCGCTCACAGTCACCAAGATGTGCACCCATCTACCCGCCCACGTACGCAGTTGGCACGGGTGAGTCCCCAACAAGCAGCGCGGCTTGGCATGGGGCTAGGCAAAGAAATACAAAAATTGTTGCGGCATCGCTGCCTAATGGTGTCTCCATGGCAACTAAGGGAGCAAGGCCCTGCGAGGCATGTCAAACAAGCATGAGATTTTAAACCTTAGCAAAAATTAAAAAATATATATTTATAATTAATAAACACTGTTTTTGCCTCACTACTGTATACGACACACTTTTTATCCCAGCAACAGTCAAATAACAGTTTTTTTTTGTTAAATTGGTTTCTTTTGAGATTTGTCCCTAAAGCTTATCCAGTTTGGTGTTGGAAAGTTACAATTTTTGGTGGCACGATGGATCAGTGGTTTGCACTGATTTCTCACAGCAAGAAGATCCTGGGTTCGATCCCCGGTTTGGACCTAGGATCTTTCTACTGGTACTTTGGTTTTTCCCAAAAAATGTACAATAGGCTGCCTTCAGGACTTACTTGCAAAAGAGATCTGTGATCTTAGTGGGATTTGTGTGTTTAAATAAACAACAGGGTTCCCACACCTTGGTCAACATCAAATTCAAGGACCTTTCAAGGACTTTCCAGTACCAATTTCCTCAAATTCATGAACCACGCAAATCAGCAATTGCCTACTGCTACCACAGAATGGTACCAATGAACAGATTTAATATCATGTAAATTCAATGAAAATCTGAACAACATGAAGTTGTTGAGATAGAATCAATGAAAGAAAGTGGAATAAATGTAAACCAGTTTACCATAATCCTGAGTTATCCACCACAACAAATGTCAGTTTTTTTAAATTTTATTTTGTTATAATATATATATATATATATATTTTTTACAGACGATGAAAATCAGTTGTGTGAATAAATAACTTCAATCCCCCCAAAAAATTCAAGGACTTTCAAGGACAAGTGTAATTTTCGGCTGTTTTCACAAACTTTCCAGGTCCTTGAAATGTTTTTTTTTTAATTCACAAACTTTCAAGGATTTCAAGGACCCATGGGAACCCTGAAACAATGTTGGGCCTAATGCAAGAACTGTTCATACAAACAGATTTGTTCTTAAGTTGTGCGTACGAGTGATTTAGAAGAATTTGTGGCATTCACCAATGTTTTCGTATTCTAAGATTTTTTTTAGATACGAACAAAATTCACGTGTGGTCCAGACCTGTCATATATTTTACGAGCAGTCAGTCTGCTGTTTTCCAGATGGATTTTTTTTAATAACTTTATATTTTGTTAGTTTGAAGATATTTCGAGTTGAAAATAAATCACACTCCATAAATATGTTGACAATAGACTATTCTGTTTGAATTAGAATTATAATTTTAAATGTAATTAACGACATAAATTGTTTAGGTTAAATTAAATTAAACTGGCTATTAATGCTGTTGTATAACACTACAATATTAACATGAAGATTTAAAACTAAAAACCAATTAAATGATGCATTCACTGAAGTTTGTAGACATTTTAAAATCCTTTTCTTTAGAACCGCATCTGACACTTGTGACGGCCAGGAGGAGGGAGACGGCAATGGAAACATAGCCTTACATGGCGATATTGGGGTGGAAATTATGTAAATCTCCTCTCCCCGTGCACGAGCACCTGATATGCATTCATCAGATTTATGCTCCTCATTTACACACTTTTCCTGAAGATAGAAGAGCTTGTCGAATCTGACGTGACGTGCTCGTACGAACCCTTCATACGAACAAAAGTAAGAGAAATTTAGTATAAGAATACAAACATGTTCTTGCATGAGGCCCATTGATATTTAAAATGAGACCAAAAAAAGCCCAGCATCATGTCAGAGTCTTAAACTATAACACCTTGTGTTGGTAGTGACTTGAGCTGTTGTGCTCAGGTGATGTGCTGTGAATGAATCTCAGCTACAGCTACATCAAATTTCAGCTCCATATTTGTAAAACTGTCTGTTGTATCCGTTAATGTGTTGGTTAATGTCGAATAGCTTTGGCGACCATTTTAAATTGGATTGACCCCCAGTTGAAGATGTAGCTTTGATTGATTAATTTCTGAATGTTTTATTAAAATCCGTCTTGTGGTTCAAAGGATATATTAAATATTAAAAACAATCACAATAACGAACTGTTCTTTAACAGTAATACTCACACGCTTTTTTCTCTCCTCATTTTTGTCTCTGCTGCACTAATTATGCCCACTGCTGTTTGCACCACTTCACAAGAGAGGGACTGTGCCAGAGCATGAGATGTTTTATTATCCATTGACTTTTGACCAAAGGGATTAAGGTGTGTCAGCAAACTGCTGGTGGGGGTAAAGGGAGGAAAAGCATTGCAGCTGCAGTAGTTTATTGGAATGTAACTTTAAAAAGACTGGTCAAAGTGGTGCTTTCAAGTAGCAGAGAGCTTGTTCAGTTTCAGTGCGTGAGCCATTTGTTGTCGGGGATTTTGATCTTTGGCAGTGACTTCAAATGAATTGTGACCAATCGACAGGCTAGGGACAGGAAACCAAACAGAAAGAGTAAAAACAACCTAAAGGGAGCACTGGTGAGTGACAGAGTATAAGAAATGGGTGTAGTGATGCATTAGTTCAAGAAGAAGGATCTCTTCTCTTGTTTTGGGTTCTGTTCAAGATTCCCATCAGGAGGTAGCCCTTCGTCTGAAGAGGCAGCTGCTCAGAGCCTCAGTGACACACTGCGTGTTTGCTGTTGGTTGGTGGTGTTTTCGTCTAAGCTCTCCAAAAAAAAGGTGGTTGAAAAAGTCAATTGGGGTCAACTCGAAGTAAAACTATTACAGCGGCAGACTGATTGTGAGCTAACAGTTGATTACTCCTCGTGCAAACAGCAACAAACACAAACACTGTCTCCTGCATACATCAGTGGCTGATCATCTACAGCAAGCAGGATGCCTCATTCCACATTAGAGCACCAAAGTGACCTAATATACTGAATCATACAGTCATTCAGGAAGAGCAACATTGTTGACGATACACAACAAGTCCCTGGCATGGTGCTTTTTTTCAAATGCCAGAAACTGGAATGATGATCCATTTCAAATGAAATGTTCTGTCAAGCACATTTCTTTCCATCAAACTCCCTGCAGCAGCAGACTGGAGAAAAGAAGTGCATCTTCATGTTGTTCGCTCCATTCTGTTCGTTTCCTCTGGATACGTAACAATGTGGTTTCTTAAGCCAAATAAATCAACATAAATGGTTTGCAAACCATAACATCTGAGCATTGAAAATATGATTTATCAGCAAATGCAAACAGGGTTGAATTAATGTCTTTAAATGTCTTAGTCTGGTGCTTTGCTTAGAATAAAATGTGTAGCTGCATGCCATTAGCACAAATACATTTTCAGAATATTATTACAAGGTGCTAATGGCAATTTTCAGTACATGGATTTGTTGGTATCACTACATGTCAAGACAGATGGATGACAGGTTGTGGGATTTTTTTGGTGCTGTCCCTCACAGAAAACAGCTTTTTTCCCCCTTCGTTGTTCACAAGCCCGAATGTTTCAGCTTCGGCAAATATTGCTGTCAAGAGTTGCTGTAAGGCCGTTGTCCCACATATTCAATGTGAGCCGCCAAGAACAGAAACAATGGCTTCGTCCATCTGTGTTTTCTTTAAACTGCTAATTTGGCCTTTTTTTATTCCCCACTGGCAGCTATGGGGAAACACTTGCTTCATTCACGAGGCACATTGATATAGTGCGTCATACTGAGAGAGAATTAACATCTAACACATGGAGCAAAGTCAAATGTAACCAAACATGGAACATACTGTATACTGACCAAGTTAACATCAGAGAAACACACTTGTTAGTTTTTTAAAAGACCAGTTTGTCTGTTAGGATTTAGCTATCACTAGAGAGACATTCCTCATACTTACAAAAAGGTGTATCGGCAATGTTTCTAAAGGTCAAACATCTGTATTTGCCTGAGCTTTATTCCACAGAGAGATCTTCAAGGAGATGAATGAACAAGACGATCCCCTGAACCATCATCAGCCGTTATTCCAGGCTCAGAGTCCAAAATAACATGATTCATATACATGCTCAATAAATGTTAACATTATGTATGGCCAATAAATAAATAACTATCACTGGCCCGACAGTCCGTAAGTCCTTTGGAATTGCAGTGCTGTGTCTTTGTGTGTACTTACTGAGACTAATACCACCCACTTTATCCCTCCACATCAGTGGATTTCACACCAGCAATCTGTGTTGGTGTATTAAACACAGACAATACAAGAGGTAAAGTAATACTGTAACATTTAAATCAAAATGCTAATCAAGTTTTAAACATTTTGCTTAATTCTACTTATTTTCTAGTGAGAAAGATGGATTTTTATGTATAGTGTTAACACATCTAAAACCTTACTGACAGGCTTATACTCAAATATTTTCAAGTTCTCACAATGTATTCATTAGTATTTGTTGATCGTTTGTACCTCTAGACAGGTGATTGTGAACAAAAAACAGTTAATTTTGAACCTTGCCTCTATTGTTAAAGGGATCCCTGATTAGTTGTAACATTAGACTTTATTTGATAAACATATATTTTAACTGTAAAATAAAG
>JAUBOC010000002.1:14753757-14780154 GCA_032275365.1 Anablepsoides cearensis
GTCAAATTAATCGTTATCGGCTAAATACCCCAATTAATCGTGATTAATTTTTTTGCCAATATTGCCCAACCCTACTGGACAGCGCGCTGTGTTGGGTAAGATCACATTGTCACTGTAAACATACACAGTAGGGATGTGGATAAATCACTGAAAAAAAAAAAAAAAAAGAATAGCCCTGGTCTAAGGTGTAGCTCAGATCAACTCGTTTTGACGCTGTCTCTTTAAATCCAAACAAGGTGATTCACACCCCGTCATCCTCCAGCAGCCAGACTGGTCTAGTGTAGTTTGATAGAGGGGTTTACAACAATGGCGCAGAAACTTTTATTTACAAATTCATTTTAAAGATGCCAGCAATACTTGCCCATCCAGCTTGAGTCTGACCCAGAGCCAGAGGAGAATGAAGATGATCAAATTGAAGTTGGTAAGTCCAGACCTATTTTGGCAGTTTTGTCACAAAAACTGTGATGTAATAGTTTAAAAAATAGCATAAAGAAAATAGAGAAAACTGATCTGGTTGAAAAATATGACCCAAACAGAATATAAAGATATTTATACAGTATGCAGCACCAGCAGAAATCATGATTTTCTGCACTCCTAGAGACTCCAAGCACACAACAAAATGTATTTAACAGCTAAAGGAAAGTGGATTTAGCATGATATGTCACTTTTAAAGACTGATAACACAGGGTCACTCATCTCTGCATAGGGGAAATTATCAAAGGATAGCTGCTGAAAAGTTAGCCTGGCCCTTGCCTTCCTACGCAGTTCCGCTCATTTCTAGTTTCCCTTCACTGCTACGTCTGGGATTTCTCACATAGACAAGGATTTCTTCAGGAGAATTTCGTCCGAGCCAATCAGCGAGCGGAATATCAATTTTCTGCGCAGTGTCTGCTTGTAGTTTATTTTACGTGGGCCAATCAGCAAACAGAAGGCGGAGTTTTGAACGACGTCAATTTTCTGCGAAGTGTCTGCTAGTCACCTTAGCATACGGCAGTGGAGGAAGTGAATGAAGCCAGTCCGTGTTGATAGGGCTTCCAAATTAAAATAAATTTGTCTGACAAAGCAGCAGCTCTCATGTACAGTCATCTCGTTCAGCTCAGTACTTTTCTCCTCTCAGTAGGGTTGTTTACAGCGTACGCGATTTCCGGTTAGCTTCTTGGCTTAGCCTCCTTCACAGCGACATATGTTGCGGCCAACAGATCCAATCAGCAGAGGCCACGCCTCCAGCAAGAATCGCTTTCTATAGCAGAGAGTCCAGACCCTCGTACGAAGCAAAGCGAAGGACAAGGGTCTGGTTTTTACCAGGCTACTGAAACGATGAACTTAATATCAAAAATATACCTGTATTTATAGTCGGCTTGCATGGAGTCACATCTGACTTAAGCCCAATTGGTGGCTCCTGCACTAACAGTAACCCAGGGAGAAAACACAGACACCCACCTATAAGTTCTGTGCCTGACATTAACACAAAGCTGATGAACTGAAGAGCGTTGAGGCAAAGGTACGCACCCTCACACACACTTGGCTCTCATGCATTATTAAATCCATAAAGCAGTGTCCCATCAATCCCCTTCACTCCCGCCGCATCCCTCTGCTGAAGCCAAACTATTACAGATGTGCTGAGGCATTTATCAACGAATGAATAGGTGCGTAAAGTGAGAGGAACACACAGAGATAAAGAAAAACGATAAAATCAAAAAGGGAAAGCGTTAAAGTGACTAAAAAAGGAGCTACTGACGAATGTAAGAAAGCACTAATATGTCTGTCAGCGTGAGTGAACGACTGAGAAAAGACTCAGCAATTTGCTTCAACATTTGTTTGATGTACAAATATACATTCACCACTGAGTCTTTCTTTAAAATACAAATCAACATTACATCACCACATATAATACATGAAGTGTTTCAAGCTCACTGTGCGTCCACAAACAGACGAAGGGTTGTGTTGCTGCCAAGCAGGCAAAATTCACACAAGCTTTTAATTGACAACCCTTCTATCATGTACGTGTCCCTAACCTTTTGTAGCCTTAGAAATCTATTAAAAAAAGGATCATCCTAGATTTTGGGTACTCATTTAACTCAAGTGGTAGCCTGTAATGGGGCTGCCTACTTTTTAAGCAGAGAAATGACCTGGAAAAATGAGCCAAACACTTACCACCATATGAATCATACAAAGTTCAGTGACCGTTTCTCATTGACAACTCTTTTTGTAGTAGTTGCCTGATTAGGGTGAAGTGTTATGTGAAGGAGATCATTTGTGGAGCCTTCAAACCATGGTCAGAAAATAAGTCACATACGGACCTACGGCAGTGACTTTCACCTGCCCTTGTGCACATTGCTTTTATTGTTATAGCTGGCTATACACACTGAGCATGCAGTCAGTGAATACACAGACATGGCACTGGTTACCGCCTGCATATTGAATAAACAAAACAATTTGCAAGGATCCTAAATAAATCATGCATAAAAAGGCATTTTCCTGGTACAGCACAAGCTTCTCTGCACTTTAAGTCCACACACAGTGAAACGCGTGCAGCTGTGTGCCATTAGAAAACCCGGCTGACCAATACAGTCTAAAAATAAAAGTCTGTATTATTGAACAGGCTACAGCATTTTGGAGAACTGTGGCAAAGCTTTGAATCACTAAGGCAAACAGCAACAACTCCTCGGCGCTCCTGCAGAATTGCACTGAATGTAGTCCCCTATTTTTAGTAGCTCTCTGATTATGATGTCTGCCTATCTGAGTGCAGGCAGGCAGCACTTTGTCACTCACTGTGCGTGCTGAGTGCCGCGCATTGCCGTGGATCTGGCAGCGGCGCTGAGGTAGGCTTTCCATCCAACTTTCTTCCTGTGTCATTCAATCACAGGGATCAACCGGAGTTGAGACGTCAACACTTCCAGCTGAACTGAATCTTAAACACAATTGATTATCCAACAAACAGCAATAACTGAATTTATTCAAAAATAAGCAGTTTACAATTGTCTTTATTTTTTTCAGTTTCCCATAGCAGCAACAATACTGCACTGTTTCCAACACTACTCAATTGGTAACACCATAAAATCAACCTCTTGTTCACTCTAATACATTTTGTAACAATAAATTTGTATAGTTTCCTACACCTTGCCCTTATCAAACACCTTCTTCTGTTAGGCTGCAGAGAGCTCCACTCTCATTCAAGATTGCCAACACTGGGCGCACCACTCTGTCAGGCAGTCAGTGAAGCTCATCCACCCACAGAGACTACAGTCAGCACAGCATTTACAGTATGATGTGACTGTGCACAAAAGGCGAAGTCCTCGGGAGCTCAAACATGATATATCATTCATCTGAGAAGTTACCCTTAAGCAAAGATTGCTTCTGCATGAAACTGCTCCTCGTTCAAACCCTCTTACTAAGAGATAGAGGCAAGTGAATTGGACAGTGAAGAGCTTTTAACAAATGAATAGTGGTCAAATCTCATGTGCAAGCAACATTACATACATTTTACTGTTTGCATTAATTGGATCTGTGATTTATACAAGCACAATCAGCAAATATCTTGCAACCAAAATGCTTAAGCAAACACCCCTTTGTCATTTATACTCATGCATACTGTAAATTATATTATTTACTGTAACATGGTTTATTGGGTGCTGGGGGGGAAATTTAGAAAGAAAAAGGGAAAGAGGGGGAATTACCTTTTTCAGAGCTGACATTCTGGGCGGATCCTCCTCCCACGAAGCCCGCTCACATGCTGAGGTCCCAAGCCAAGTTTGATGGGTGCGCAAATCTTAACTCACCCCTGTGCTGATACTGAACCATGAGGTACCTGCTTAGTATTCTCATCTCGCTTCCACCCCGTCCTACAGCTGGCTTGGTGTGCGCAAGCCCCAGATTGCTGTTGTTACAGCTTTCAGACAGATGGGGAGCTCTAGCCTAATGAAGCTTCATAGACAAAAGTTAAGCATTTAAATCAACTCAAAATTAAACGAGATGTGGTCATTTTGGGATGTTTTTTAAGTTTATTGTCGTACACATAATCCCTTGTCATTAATTGCATACAATTAATAATACACACGTATTATTATTTTAATCATTTATATAAAAATGCCAGATTTTCTGCCTATGGTACTATCCTAGCAAATAAACTAGATATGCCGATTTAAAGAATGAATTAACTTATTCAGGTCTAGTATTGAATAAAGACAGTAACGGGTTTATTTTTTTCTGAAATACAATGCTGCTTTAAATTATGTTCAGCTTAAATAGAGATTGGTGCAACGACACTAGTGTCAGGTTTTCGATAATTTACTCATAATATTGTTTGAAGGGAGTAGTTTCTCTACGCCGATTTAAAGACTGATTTTAGGTTATCCAGATTTTGCTATCAGTCGAAGTTTTAAGGCTGTTATTTGTTTAAAAGTTCAAACTCGCTTACAATTAGTCGAAGTCTGAATGGGGATTGGCGCAGCGGAGGAGTCTTGAAGTTTCTGTTGTTTCTGCAGTCTCAGTGCGAGTCATGTGACGCAGCAGATGCAGATCAGCTCAGCTTCTATGATGATTTGTAGATGCCTTTGTCGTTAAATATGGCTTCTTTAATTCACCGAAATGTGATAGCGTAATATTTTACCTTTTCTGATATCCGATCTAAGACGAGACAGCGAAAGGAGTGAGGCAACAGTTGTTAAGGCGCTTATTTTGCCGAATAGGAGGAGGTTACTTTAGCTAGCTTGCTACACCTAGCCGTCTGAAACGCGAACATTTGTGTCTTTATCACCTTAAATCAGTAAGATATGTTGATATGGCACACAGGAAACAAGGTGAGCACTACGTGTTGTTCATGGAAATTATTAAACTAATGCTAATTGTGTGTCATTTGTAAAAAGCTAACTCGCTAATGCAGCTTGTTTGACGCTACCGCTAACTAGCTTTGTTGTAAACAAATCCACGTGCTGCACTGTCATAGTAAAAAGGACTAGTTTGTTCTTCACAAAAGGATACCCCTGTTGATCCAGATCCCACAAAATACCTTTTTTGTTTGTTTGTTTACTGTCCACTTTTTAAAAGAAAACGTGTTATTTGTTTTGTGCGTACTTGTCATGTTTAAACCAAATCCCATCATTTTAATGCATTTTAAAGTTTTAGTAAATCATATTTAAGGCTTATAAGGTTTGCAAGAATGCATTAATGTGCATAGCATCTTCATAATTTATCATTAACCTGTAAGTGTTGAAATCAAACCCTGACATGTTAAAAGTTTAGGCGAAAATGGGTTTTATTAACTACATTTGTGTTGTTTTTCTTCTGTCTTTTAAAAGTATTTAAATCAAAAGTCCTCCAGAAGCTTTATCCTGTTTCGTCCACATTGAGGAAAGAACACAGTCCACCTCTTACTGCAGAGGCTGAAGCCAAGACATTGCCCGTGAAAAGAAAAGCAACTGCACAGCACGCTGTGTTGGGTAAGATCACATTGTCACTGTAAACACACACAGCAAATTATACGCTTACTTCTGATTTTTATTCCAATCCAATTCCTTTGTTTGCTATGTTTGAATTAGGAGGTGCAGGGAAGACAGGGAATGCAGCCAATCCATGCCCTCGGATGTACACAGTCCTACCTCCTCCTCCAGACTATAATATACATCTGGATAAATCTGTCGCACCTCCCCAGCTTGAAAGCATAAACAGTGATGAGGATCCAGCTGGTAAGACAGCCATAAAGTTTTTATTTTATGGACTTGAGCCTTGCACCATTTAGCTAGCAGAAATTTACGATCCACATGGTTTATTTCTCTATGTTGCCTCTCTGAAGTGTTAAAGTAGTACTTCATGATCCTCAATGGAACTCCAGTTAAGAGGAATATTCATACGCCTCATTTTTTTATATAACTGAGAGAATACTTGATTGCAGTGGAAATAAATAAGTTTATAAAAGTGTTTTCTATACCTCAGCTTGACACAGTAATTTATATTTTTTACACTGTATTTTAGACTGACTAGTTAGGTTCTAATTGGATGCCTTCTTAAAATCCGGACAGTGCTGGAGCTTTAAGATTTTTACAAGCTAGGAGCTACATGTCTTCATATTCTAATGTTTTAATCTCAGCTTCAGTTTGACACAACCTTCCTTCAGACAACATTCCTACATTCAGAAAAAATGTTTTACAAGCACCATAGATGTTTTACCCTTTCCTTCAGAAACTGACTTCACACCAGCTGATTTTGTTCATTAGACTGGTCAGCTTCAAAGAAGGGATATGTAATATTTTTATATTACATTAAGTCTGTTGGGACATTGATTGGTTTGAACTAAACCTGCAGTTTCTCAGTTTTTGAAATTCAAATGCACCACTGCTTTTGCCTTTTTCTTTATTCTCCTAATGCGTTACACACTGGTAGTTCTTTTGACAATGTCAGAAAACTCTAGGCTGATTGTTTTTTAAATAATTTGTGCTTGTGGAAACTGTCAAAAATTAAGAATAATGTTTTTTTTTTGGTCTCTTGTTGCTGGCAGATGGAAGTGTCCATGGTAGCAGTGAAGAAGTAGATGGACAAAATGAGGCAGAAGAGCAAAGGAGGAGGAGGAGAAGGAAAAGAAAGAAAGCTTCTCTTCAGGACCCTGGGAAAAATGAAACTCTACTGACAGAGTCCAGCACAGGTCAGAGTCAGGTGACCGTAGATGCGGGAGAACGCATTAGCAAGAATAAGAAAAGAAAACTGAAGAAAAAAATGCGCAAAGAGAAGCTGATGTCCATGGGTCTGATGCCTAAAGCTGCTCCGCTGGAGTTCACGTACAACAAGGATAAAGAGGAGGAAGATGATGAGAGAAGAGCTGCTGAGTTGTTGGAGTTCCTGAAGACAACAACAGAAATCTACATGTCAGGTTGTAAGTGTCAACTGTTTGTACTTGCGTTTGTAGACAATCATTTTGCATTTTGCACTTATAAATCTGATTTAAAAAAAAAAATCAATGATTGCGACAGAAAACACATACGTACATAACCCAGATGGATGTTAATGGCTGTAGATGATTTTTTTTTTGACCAGGTAAATAAATAAAAATAATTAAAAGGAGTCAAAATCTCACACTTTTTTCCAAGTATTATAAAAGCTCTAGAATAAATCAGATTTAATATAAAGGTTAAATCCTGAAGCCAAAGAATAATATCAGTTCTGCCAGCAGAAATCAATGTGTTTCTTCAGTCTCTGGGTTTTTAATCAAGGCCTCCCAGAGTAACAAGTTCATTTAGCTCCAAGCTTGAGATCAGCTGATTATTTCCAAGGCATCACCCAGTGAATAATTTATAAGGTCTGTAAACAGAAAATAAATGGAAACACATATTCAGAAGTATGTTCTCTTTCTGGTGGGTTAGTAAAAACAGTCCTGTTTTGTGGCTGTACATGTTTTTTTTTCTCATTTTTATTTTTTAGAATGTGGGTTTTTACACCATAAAACAACTACCAGTATTTATATTGCATTTGTAAAGTTTTATTGCTATAACATAGAGTAAGCTGTTAGGGTTTAAGTAAAAGAAAATGGAGCACTTTTTACCCAACGTTTAAAAAAGGAGTTTTTAAGTTAGGATATTTAGGGTACTTGTAAAAAACAGTGTTGTGTACAGTGCAAGGTTATAATATGTTTGGATTTTTCATTATAGTTTAGTTTTATTGTGACTTTTTCAATTTTAGTTAGTTTGTAGAGATATTTGGTAGTTTTTATTGCTTAGTTTTAGATCAGTTAAAATGTTAAATGGCTTGAACTTGTATAGCACCTTATCAAGTCCACATAGACAATTCACCCATTCACACACACACATTCACACACTGATGATGGTAAGCTACATTATAGCCACAGCTGCCCTGGGGCACACTGACAGAGGTGGTTATGGGATGACTCTTCTAACTACTTCACCACAGCCTCTGAGTTTAGTTTAGTTATTAGTGTATTAGTTTTTTTTATGAAATATTAATTTCAATCAAATCTTTCAAACTTTAGTGCTCTAGATCTGCTCTTTTAACATTTGTCGGTTTTTTTCTGTAACATATTTCCTGTAATCACTTCCTGCTTTAATAATTTATTAATTAACAACCTTAGTTTAAATAACAAATAATAAACTCAAAAATAAACCTTGTTATTAGAATCACTTCACTGTATTCTCTTTAATCAGTGACAGGCCCTATGTTGTCTTGACTGCAGCACTCAGGATATTGTCGTCTTATTTTACAGCCCGTCTCATTTCCTGTGTACTCCTACAGCCTCGCTGCGTGCAGCACAGACCCCTCACCTGTCCGCTGCAGTCGATGACCTCCTGGCCAGCATAAAGAGTGGACGCCAGCCCGACTCTGTCCTGAAGCAGCTCTGCTGTCTCAAGGCCTTTGTTCAACAGAAAGATACAAAGAGTGTAGAAAAGGCACTGATGGAGCTCAGCAGCTGCACCTCCATGTCTGCAGGTAATTAAAAACCTTTATTTCATGGCATGTTTGTTACAGAAACAGGTCTATTAAATATTTTTATTAAATGCTGCTAGAACTTTCCCCAAACACTTGGCTGACCTGTCCCTGCAGGTTAATACTTGCCTCGATCTGCCCTGGCTTGCCTCCTATTCTGTATGCCCTGACATTAATGTTAAAACTCACCTGAGTACACCTGTTCATACTTGCCCATATTAGACTTTACCTGTAATTACCTGCCTACAGTTGGTTAAAACAAGGACAGGACTTGTCCTTAATTCATCTCACAGTTTAACGCCACCATTAGCTGGTGAAACGTGTTTCATCTTGCCTCAACTGTCAGCAGCCAAAACATTTTTTGATCCCCAGACACAACCTCTCCTTCCTGAGACGTGTTCTCTGGCAAGTGTTTGAGTCAGCGTATGTTTGAAAACCAGCCCGAGGGCTTTAAACAGTGTCTTACTGATTTCCACAAAGTGACGCTTGTCCATGAAATGACAGTTTTTTTGTCCTGCCAGCAGAGCTCACATGAGAATCTTCTCCTCCCACTTGTTTAACATCTGCCTCGAAGCTTTTCAAGGCCTCTACCACTCCCCTCTCATACGTCATGAGTCATGCTTTCATTCGTTTTTTTTTTTTTTTTTTTTTAATATCTGGACATAAGGCAGACTGCATGTTTTGTCCTACTAACTGCAGTTCATCAAGTTCAACCACAGAGAAACATGTGAATCGGTATGTTCTGTAAGGCTTGAGGCTGTTGATGTTGCAATCCCAGCATTTTTAGATTTTTTACAAAACACATCACATAAAGCGTTCTTCCTAATACGAATGTAACTCGTAATTTTCTGGCGTCATAGCCGTGGATCAAAGCAATTTTTTAAAAAGTAAGATTTAATTAACATTCCAATTGCCGTGCAGCCTTCTTTAACCCACATTCACTGGCGTGCAGGAAGTAATCCAGGTGCATCCGTGCTTTTAAAGCCCTTTGAGTGAATTTTCCAAAGCTCTCCACCAGATTTTCTTTAAGCATATTTTAGTTCATCCTAGAATTCTTTTTGATGATTAGAAACCTATTTTTATGCTGCTCATCTTCACATTCTACACATCGAAGCTGAACTTTTCAAGAATAAGTTAAAAAATAGTCAGAATCTGTGTGAATTAATGTGTAGGAGGCAGATTTCACGATCGGCAAAAAAAAAATCCAAGTCTTTGCTGAAAAGCCTGTGTGTTCTTGTGTTGTCAGCTGTAACTGAAGTGTTGCATTCTGTCACTTTGTGTTACAGAAGAAACCACTGCAGTTGTTTCGCTCTTCAAATACTGGATCACAGACCTTCTTCCTTTACAAAGAAACGAGGAGACAAGATGTTCTGCTGCACACCCTTAGGACTGTCAGTCAAAGATGCACGGATAATGATGTTTCCGCTGGTTCTGAAAATGTTGAGCTTTTTGTAAAAACATATTTATACGTCGTTTTGTAATAAAATATCTGACATTTTATGTTTTGCTGGTAAACACTTCTGTCTGCCTAATGGGTTGGAAAACTGGTGAACCTTGTCTTTTTGTCTCATCACAACATCCACTTTAGCACGTCCAACCGTGGGAACAAAATGGCAACGCGCTGTTGCTGATAAACAGTTTAAACCAATACCACCTGGGGAGTTTGGGAGCTTAACCCCTCTGCATCAGCAGCGAACCCGTCTGCAGCTCAGGACAGCTATTTTAACGCCATTTCCAGTAGCTATATGTCTGGCTGTGAGTTCAGAGAAAGGGCGAACAATTAATCTCAGCGGGATGGGGACAGGTTGGTGACCTGAGCGAGAGCTGGATGATATTGACCAAATGTAGAGGAGCACTCACTGTAAAATATGGGATGCACCAGCAGACAGCAGCAGGTTACACTAAAAAAGTCAAATCTGTAGGTGTGATATGGAACATTGAGCACAAGGGCAACCATCTGTGGACTCCATTCATAGATGGACACATAATGAGCTGAATCTGGTTGATTATGTTGACATTATCCAGAGGAGAGAATAAGGGCAGATGTTGTGTGACGCTATTCTATAAAATCAGAGAAAGGTGATTATATGCAGATGAAAGCCCTACTTTTAAGCAAACTAAATTAGTTCTAAAACAACTAGTGAAATATCTTAAAGGGGGATATTATGCATTTTCCAGGCACATAGTTCAATTCTGTACCACAACCAATTAACTGTTACCAGTTTTAAAAATGCTGTATATAAATTTGCCTTTTTATCATAGCCTATCTAGCCACCTTAAAATTGACCTGTCTCTTTAAGAACCTCCTACCATTTCTGACACTCCCACTTCAGCACATCTTCACAACAAAAGCTTTGTTTCCATCCAATTTTAATTAGTTTTTTGGGCGAACTTTTAAAATGTTGCAAAAGAAAAATAAGAAATGCGAATCAGATGTGTTTCCATCAACTGGCTTATAGAGCAAATCAACCAGGCTTCATAATGTAATTATGTCAGATGTTGATGTTACGCGTGGCTGTATTAAACAGGAAGTAAAGTTGCAAACTCCCAGTGATATACATTTCAGGACAATAGAGATAAGTTATCAGGAACGTGTTGCAACTATCAGGAAAGTTGTAATTATTCTGTCACAACTAGTTTTGGCGATGTTACATGCTGTCTGGAGACGTAGAGAAAGAAGTTCAATCCTCTTCCTGTTACGGGGATATATCTGAAGACGCGAACGGCAGGGGGAGAGTCCAGCTGGTACTGGTACTGGAAAGCCAGCGGGAACAGGTGATCAAACATGTCAGGTAAATGTTTGCTATTTAAGAACCTATTTAGCAAATGTGTCTCCCCTTTTGCGCATTCACTCTTTTGAAAAAAATTCCAAAACCACCTTAAGCGAATGTAAAAAGTTTTGCGAAGGCGAAGTTTTTTGTGAATCGTGCCGTTTCCGTTCACCTTTTCTAATGTGATACTTCAAAATGCGGATTTAAAAACAATAACACGGTTCATGTTTCAAGGAAGGGGTGCTCTGTGGGGAAGGAGCTCGGCTGCAGACTGAGCTGCAGGGAGGTGCTTTGTGTAAATAGGCGGGGCTTTGTACCAGCAAGCATTTAGGCAGCTCTACCACAGGAGATTCAAAGATTTCTCAAACATGCATGAATCAGTCAAAGCAACACTGGGTATGTTTTTGATGAGGAATGACATAACATGATATAAAACTCAGTCGATTTAGCTTAATACCCCCTTTTACAGGTTTATTAGTGTCAAGTTCAAACAGTGATCTGCCTCTCAATTTTGTCAGGTTATTTAGTTGCAGCTTATTTTTACATGTTCTCTAAATCAGTTACTGTTGACCACTGTGCCTTAAATAAACAACCGATTTAAGACAAAAATATATTATTTAGTTTGATTTTTACATATTCAAATACATATAACACATTCTCACAGTCCTACAAACAAATTACTATGTGTGATAATTCTCTAAGAAACTATTTTATTTACCATGTTTTTACAGAAAGATGCCACAATCAAAACATTTGCTCTTATATCATTATTTTAAAGCTGGCATGAACCTCGAAAGTCTAAATGTGGAAACTTGTCTCATTCAAGGATAATCGAGTGGTTACAAAACAACTGTTGTTGTCCACACATAACATGTTATCATCATGCCGTTTCAGCATTGTCATCTGATTCATCATCATTATTGTAAAGAGGTACTATTGTGTATATATATAAACCTAATACAAAAATAAGGAAATTTTTGTTTGGTAGATTATTTCTTTGTTGTAACAAAGAACTTCTTGGTAGTGTTAAATCTTATATTGTTGAAAAGCCTGTTAATTTCCCTTTAAAATGGTGCCACATTTGTAAGGAACATCTAAGACTTTTCTTTTTTTATTAAATTAAATTTTGTAGCCAAAAAGAAATCTCAGCTCAGCTCCTGTGTGCTTTGGTTTTCAGACAGTCGCTCCAACTATTTCTTCTTTATGGCTGTGAGTTAAATGTCATCCTAATTAGTGGATGAGTAACCATCAAATTTGATGTTATTGCACAGCAGTCATTCAGATGGGTTTTTTTCTCACACTGAACCTTCAATCTGATATCCCTCCTTTAGCAGAATAACCCAGTTGGCATCAGAAGATCCAGTTGGGTAATGACTTTGCTGTCTTATTGTTCGGGTTGGAGATTACTCATGTATGCATAAGTTGGGCGACAGAGCTGGATCTTAATAACAGTGATGGTGGTAAGAGGGTGATTGTTGTAGCATCTCCACAGTCAGAGAGGATCTGCACAGAAAAGCTAACTCATTGTGAGACTCAGAGCTGAAGACCCCGAGGCCAAGGCAGATATTAAAGCTTAGAGAAATTTGCTGAAAAGCAGGAGAGGTGACACCAAAAGAATAAACTGCAGGTTCTAATGCATTCTACTGCTTCTCACTATGACTCTTATAAGAACTGAAGTGGTTAGATGCACATGCAAAATGTTTTTATTTTGTTTTGGGGTTTTTTTTTTTCTTCATTGACATTTAAATATTTTGAAATAATAAGAAATTGCAACATGCATAAAAAAACATCCTCACAAACAGCTTTGGATGATACTCTCTTAATACTTAATCAAAACTCCTGATAAAATAAATATTTAGTTATATTGAAGTCCTGGATATGCCATACAGCTAAACGCTAACATTCCTAAAAAACAAAAAACCATGCAGCCCTGTACTTTGAATCTTTCCTCTGTTGATACAGACATCTTTGTTCATGCGTACCAGCACCTGTAATCCTCTTAGTCTCACCTCCTGCAACCTTCTTATCATGTAAACAACAGAAGGAGATAGTATAAGGGCTAACCAGGCTTTCCCGGATCAGACTGAAGCAAAGGTCAGACAGATCGCACTCAAGCCCGGGCAGACCGTCCGTTTGTGGGGTTCCCATCCTGGGAGTCCGGGGAGGGGAGCTTCAACAACAACAACAAAAAAAGAGCCAGAGGTTTTTGGGCCTTTAGCTCTAATTTACAGAAAAGAAGACCATCATCTAAAGCTCCAAGATGTTTTTCAGACTCCCAAGACTGACTCCCAGTTACATCCGGCTGCTGCAGGTAAGTGGAAGATTGTTAGCTGTTATTTAAAATTGGACATTAGCATGGAAAAGTACAGGGCGTCAAAAGATAATGGATATTGGCACATTTTTAAATACAAAACCTACTAAAACCTCTAAATGTTGCATATTACAAAAACTAAAAGAGGCAGATGAGATGATTTTGATGAGTTGTGATTAACTGTTTGCAAGGTCCTGAATTTATGGATTTGCACATAAATATTAACAAAAACAATTTGTACACCACAATCGTTTTCCCAAGCTTTATGCTGCCATAATGCAAACATTTATTCCAGTCCATTATCTTAACAAATTCCGTTGTGACAAAATGATGATGAAGCACAGCACTATCTTATGATGCACTCGCAAACCACAATTAGGAAATGTTTCCAGACTGCTGTGCCCATAATTGTAGACCGGCTTTTATTTTAGCACAGTAGCTGTTGTTTTATTTTTTTTCCCATAACAATAAGGAAACCCAACCTGTGACAGTCCATTGCTTTGTAAGTAGAAATGAGGAGTTGGTGATTGAGCCACAGGAATTGCATCTTAACTGCCTGTGACATAGCTCCATTAGAAACTATGAAGTTTTCATTATTTGCTCCTCTATGTGCTTCATAATTGTCAGAAGGAAATTGTCCATGTCGCAAGATAGACGAGCTTTTTCTTTGTCAAAAGAGGCATGCCAGGATTTAGTAAATGAAAAACAAAATGAGTTTTTAATCTCTTCGGGCTTGGCGGGGGGGGCTTGATGGGGCAGAACATTGTGCTTGGTATCATTTGATGCAGACAGTTGTCACCTTTCTCTCCCGTCAGACTCAGGCCTACCACAACATGCCTGTGGCGCCTCCGGATGAGAGGACCATGCCTGGTGTGGCTGTGCTCCTGGGGGCCGTGGGGATCGGGATGTGCGGCTACAGCTCCAGGCAGCTGGCCCTCCACCACAGGCCCTCCACCCGCGTGCTGCACTGGGTGGGCACCCACACCGACGCCAGCAGCGTGGGCACGGGAGCGCATGCACAGCGGGGCCCCTTCCTGGATGCGGCTCGCCGAGCCTCTGCCTGCCAGGAGATCCCACCACCCTCCTTCGTGGGCCAGAAATTCCCTTGAAACAACGTAACCGTCAGTAGAGTTTGGTCAGCTGTGTTGAGTTCTGGTAAATGCACTTTTGCACGTCTAAGATTGAAGCTATGCTGGCCCATTGCAACAATGTGGCCCATGTGCTCTCTTAAGGTGAGAAAGTGCGGATGCCTAACTTAACTCATATGTTGGCAAGAGTAATGTGCAATTCTGTGACTAGTGCAAACAATACTTTACATCCTACTGGGTTGTATTTCCTAATAGAGTTTTAAAAGCACTGATTGGGCACTAAGCAATAAGAGTGACTGGATGGAACTGGTGCTGGAACATCCCAAAAGACTTGATTATTGTGGCCCCACAGAGGTATAGGGTTGGATTCATGCAATAAAAAGGGACAAAAAATGTCTATCCGGATGATTGGCTGTCCCGTTCTCTGTGACCCTTACCAAGACACCAAATAGGTGCCTATCAGCTTTTTGATGCCCATGTCTTTAAGTGATTTCATCCAAAATAACTGGGTCCATATAGGCTTTTAATATAAAACAGCTTGGAAAGAAAACTCTTTTCAGATTTGTTTTTATCTTCAGTAAACAAAGCTTGCACAAAAACGTCTTGCTGGATTATGAGTCCTAATTGGCGTGTTTGAGGCGCCGTGGCAGTCAGTCAGACAAGGTAAAAACCTGTGCCCTGTGGGGATTAACCTTGGCGGAAAATCAGTCCTGACACACACACACACATGCACACACACACACATTAAGCTAATCTGGTATTAGAGAGTGGAGGACCTGTGGGAAGCAGACACTTCCTGTGCAGTCAAACAATGTGCCGTTCCCCCTGCAGCGTCCACCTTTCTTCTCACAGTCACAGATGGAGTTTGAAATCATGAGGTTGGTGTTTTCGTTTCTGTCTACACCAGACAAGGAGCATTAAATTGGGACTTGAGAGGTGGCGAGGCGCTGAGCGTGGTTGAGAGCGAGTGCTGTGCCTTACTGGCTGCGCAGGATCGCACCACTTGATTTATTCTTCGGTAGGACACTTGTGTGGATGGCACAAGTCATTTAGGCAAACAATAAGAGGAAGTTTCAAGACTTTACACATGTAAAGATGGAGGGAGAGTGGATTGTTTCATCAGTTAGAGGTCAGCCAGACCTTGTAATCTCTTTTTCACAGCTGAAAAGCTAGCTTTGTCTGTCTGCCAAATTGGACAAGTGGTGAGCTGCTGCAGGATGGGAGTCTTTGGAGTCCCAACAGAGACTCTCCAGAACACAAACTCAGCAGGTCACCAGCAAAACATTCATAATCCCCTTAGCAGAGGAGACTAATGGCTGAACAATGTCAGCCTTAACGGCTACGTTATGGGGTTGGAATGGAGAAATATCAATAAAGAAAGCAAAAACATGTATTTTGAACAGTTTTCTGCCTGTAATTCCAATTTGACTCATTTTCTCATGCCTGTTTAAAACTTTCATTTGTCATTTTGGGGCGTTCCCACTCAGGAGCTGTGAAATGGATGTGGTCGGGGCTGAAGGCTGAGTAATGCACCTGACTGGTTTTGATAGATTCTTGTCACACGGCAGTGAAGCAGAGTGAGCACCGAGAACTGTGGAAACCTATTGATCTCAATCAGAGCCTGAGAGCTTTGTCTCCTCTCTGCAGCCAACCTTCACTCAGCAACATGCAGTTTATTAGAACACACTGCCACCGGGGTGATTCAGAGGGAAATCATCTGAAAACATGTTTGCTGCTGGAATAAAACTGCAAGCAAAACGGCGCAGCTTCCATCTGTCAGCTTGTTGTGTGTTGCACATCAGTGCTCATCGTTTGTCTGCATGTTCAAGTTCAGCTGTAGATTGAAGGTGATTTGTTTGAACTGTAGAAAAAAATAATAAATTTGTTGTGGCAACCAATCAACTCTACTGTTGCACTTTAGTCCCAGCTATGGGTCATTTTGTTTCTGCACGTTTGTTTATTTTTTCCATTTAATTTTTTTTTGTACAAAGCAAATAAAAGTTTTTAGTTAAATTCCAGTTCATGTTGTTTTGCTGTGATAATCCCTCAAAAGTGCTTAAAAGCCCTGAACCTATATGTTCGGTGACAAAAACAAAACAAAACAAAAAAAACAGTTTATTTTTAACAGTAACATTTTTTCTACTGAACTTAAACTCGAGTTTTCCATCCCCTATAATTTATCAACAAATCTATTCAAAATCTAAAATAGAACCAATGTATGAATGTTTTTGGGTTTGTGAGAGCAAATATACACAGTTGACCAAGAAAAAAAAGAAGAGAAAAAAATACAAAAGTTTCTAATAATTTACCCCTTTTTATTTTCTCTGTCCCTTTGTGAGTTTCACTGTTTGTACAATTAAAACATTTAAGTAATAAAGTAATACTTCCATCTAGAGGACACAGCCTTTAAACATGTCTCTCTGACACTTTAAGCAAACATATTGTATATAAACACAAAACTCACACAAAAAAGCACAGTGTAAAAGTCAACTCTTGGAAGAAGAAAGGTCTTTTTAGATAATTTTTTGGAGATATTAAAAAAATGTAGCCATTTCTGACAGGCTGAAAATCAAATTATGAACTTTAAACAAGCACTATATTGGTTCTTTATTGTAACAAAGTCTCAGGCTGCAGAGTGACAGGTAATAATTTACATAAAGACTAAAAAGCACCTACTGATAACAGGTAAGACTCAGAGACAAGTACTGTAACTAAAAGTGGGTGTAGCAATATTTGTTGTGATTGATGACAAGTAGAATAAATATTTATGCATTTATTTATTTGTCTAATTAGAAAAAAAATCTACAATGTAAAGGAAAAGGAGCAGCCAAGGTAAGAAGGTAAATAAACTTTGACAGTCATTATTTAGTGTAGACTGTTGAATCCGTTCATCTTTTTTATATGATTTATAGCTGAATTGATTAAATTTTGTATTTGAAAAATGTTTCTAATTTCCTAAATAAATCACCTGAGTCAGGAGCAGTATTTTGATGGGAAGGTTTAATCATTTTGAGTCAGCTGGGCGGTGCAGTGGGTCAGTAGGTCATTAAGTGGGAAGTGAGGGCGGGTCAAACATCTCAGCGCTTCAGCGCAGTCTGACTCTGCCCTCCAGTGGACACGTCCAGCCTACTGTCGGGACAGACATGTCCAGAGTTTGTTGCGTTCTTTGAACTAAATAGCTATTTAGTTTTTGAAGAGATTATTCTTGGAGGGGGAAAATGTTGCTTGGATTGATTTTGATCAGCGGAGCTTCAGTTGTTTCCTTAATGAAGACAGCAGGCGGTGCGTCTCACTGAGCGGCGGTGAAGAAAGAGGAGAGTTCCTCAAACAAGCGCAAAGCTGAAGGTTTTGGCGACAAACATTAGCTTTAAAAAGGTTTGTATCTTTTTTCTTCTTCTAGTGATATTTACAAGTTTTAACGTGAGAGAATAAATGTTACTTTTTTCTGTTCACTTATTGCGCAAAACTTTTTACGCCTGTGAATAAGTTCCGATTGCGCGTTTGTGGCTCAAAGCCCTGACTTCACAACAGGGATGAAGTTCGGATGTTTTCTTGACAATTTGAGGAGGTCAACGGAGATCGGCGCGTCTGCGTGTTTTGCGCATTTTTCAGCTGTTTTATTAAATCGATTTTTGTTGTTTTGCGGTTTGTTTTCTCCAGGTTCGAGCTCGTGACTTCAATGCAGATTTGTTATGTAAACAGAACGATTTTACTACCAAATAAGCATGAGGGTAGAACACATGTCAGGTGTTTGTATTCGTTCTCAGGTGCGTAACGATCCATGACCTCACCTGACCACTCTCTGCAGGTCCACTCCGCTCTTTGATCTGAGCTGAGTGACAGTGCAGGAAACAGCTGCGGGGGCCCCTCATCTGTGGCCCTAACCCTCTTACTGCAGCATGGGCAACTTTTCCACCAAGGACAACCACGGACCCACGGGTAGGTTAGAACACAACATTTGTCATGTATTTAGTCATATCCCATCTTTGTGTCTTTATCACATGCCTTGATGGTTTTGCCCATGACTGTGTGTTAGCAAACTGTCTCATAAACCACTGGGTGGCATTTAATAAAACTTGCACAGTAAATTATTGAATGCACAATAATGTCCAAATCAAGATGGCCACCAAAAATATTGACCTTAGCCAACGCAAAAAATGGCTAAATCTAATGAATAATTTGACAGATACTGAGCTGAAGTTTGATGCACGAGATTATTCACAAGGTGACGGTGATATGCATTCCTTTAATAATGCAATAGATTTCCGTTTGTTAGCTCCATCTTTGGGGCGTTTCAAACTGTTTCGTGTAACAGGAGCATGACCAGGAAGAGGAAATACAGGAAGAGCAACTGCATGGAAATTCACTAAAAAAGAGTGGGTGGTTGAGCGGCAAACATGAAACTGATTGTAACAAAGGAAAATGCAAACAGAAAAACTGTATGTGTGTGTGGGAGAGGGTGTGTGTGTGTGTGTGGTTGCAGGAATCTTGGCAGCCCTCCTGTGTGTGTTGTTCAGTGAGTGGTCCATTCTCCTCTCGTCCTGATGTGATTTGTTCTGGGCCCGTGGAGCCAGCTGTGATGAATCGGCAGAATTCCCCATCTCAGCACAAGGGCAGCAGATTAATCATAGGAGGCCTAATGTTGTCTGACACGCACACACATACACACACACACACACACGCATAGAGACCTTGGTGAAAACACACTCAAAGTGCCCCTTACTCCATCAATCTTTTACTCGTTCACATGGTTGGAGGGCCACACGAGGGGCTGGATTGGAGAGTAAAAAGCAGGGGTGGCATTAGAGCATCATTAGACAATCCTGTCATTCTTTCTGAGGAATTTTGGCCTTGCAGCAGGTGGTGCATAACTTTGCAAATGTTCAACTACTTCTCTTACATCACTTATGGAAAACAAACCCTCTCTTAGTCGAGAAGCTTTTGTCCAAACAAGGAAAAGAAAGACCAAAAAAAAAAAAAAAGCAGACTCTGTGCCTCTTGGTTCCCGTTGCTTCTAAAGGTGGGATTGTCTCGCTTTGCTGGGTAAGGAATGCTGAACTAAAAAGTGGAAATCACTTGTGCTGTTGTGTCAACTTTGGAAATTTATTGACATCCCTCTGCTGCGAGTGTCTCCGTGTGGGGAGTATTGGTCCTCTGTGTCCAAGTCTGTGTTCTTTAATTTGGAAAATGAGTGCTGCAGCAACATAATGAATGAGGAGTTTCAAAAGGAATGTCTGTATTAACAGCGTTTGTCTCTCGGGTTATAGTCTGAGTGCTGCAGCGAGGGCCGATGATGCTTTCAGTGTCAACATGCCATTCAAGTGTCGACTAAACTTTTTATGTTTTATTCTTTTATGTTCATTTTATGTCCATAATGAACAACTTTAAAGCATATTTTCTTCATGTTGCTTTAAATCAGGTATGATAATTCATTTTAGCCATGCTTCTCAGAAGATTCAGTCTAAAAAAAAGAAAAATGAGAAAATTGCAAGGGATCTGCTTAGCTTTTTGTTTTTTTTTTTTTTCAATGAAAACGTGGGGGATATAAGAGAAATCTCTGGAATGAAAACTTCTGAATCGTTTTAGGCCACTCAGGATTGCGGTTGGATGATATTGGCAAAGAAAATGAATCCCAATTACTTGTGGTATTTAGCCGAAAACGATCGACATGGTGATTAACAGATGACAGTTGAACTTATATGTTTTAGACTCTAAACTCATTACCCTTTGTTGTAAAATAATACTAATCACCATTCAAACTAACATCTTCATTTTAGCAAGTTAAAATAGTAAATTGAATAGAAATCCAACTTTTCCACAGTATCAGAACTTAAGTAGCACAATATGTCACGAGCTCAGAAGTGTGTTTGATGGTGAGAGTGCCTCGAACACAAAATATGTCATCATGTCGCAATAATTTTAGTAATTGCAAAGTGGCCAATATGAATTTTGAATCGTTTTTTTGATGCTTTATTGCACACAATACGGTTTTCCACAACAGTGTCTCCTGTGTGAACTGAGCTGGGAAACATTGCAGGTATACTGTAAATGAAAGTGTGTCAAGAGTCTGAAAGAGCAACAAGAAAGCAGCATAACCGGTCCTTATGTTTTACTGTTTTCCTCTCTATAGGGTCCCATTTGGAAACCTTCCACACTCCACCTTCTTCTCCACAGAATGATGCACCTTGTCCCGCTCCCAGTCTTCCTCATATTCCACCTTCCACTGCAGCCCCAGCTCCGCCCCTGTCTCCATCACCGGGCATCACTATCAGCTGGAAGAAATCACCACAAAGCACCTCCACGTCCATTTCCCCTCCTGACTGGAGTCCTCCTCCACCAGTCACCCCGACCAGCTCTAAAGCTGTTCCTGGAGTGAGCCTGGTGCACAAGAAGACAGGCAGTGCCGCGACAGGCAGAGCAGATGCTTCTCTGGGGAAGAATGGGGGTCCTCCGGCCTCTTCGACTCGGACTCCGGTCTCCCAAGTGAAAAGTGTGGCTGCCAGTCCCATCAAAAGCCCTTCGCCTGCGTGTAGTGAGTCACCTGCAAGCGGCTCTGTGGAGCAGAACTGCAAGGATCAAGACAAAGGTCCGAGTCCGTCTCTGCTGCCTGGTAATGAAAACAGGGACAGCCAAAGTGAGGAGCTGGTGGAACTGTTGGGGGAGTGTAGGACCACACTGGGTATTTCTGCCAATCAGGATGGGACCACAAACACACCAGGCAAGAAGGAAACTAGTTTGTTATGGTTGTTTTTGTTGCAGCTTGTTATTTAAAGGGGACATATCAGGCAAAAATAATTGTTTTAGCTGTGAAATACATTTTATTGTGCAATAAGAGGCTCTAGTAGTGCAGAAATGTTTAATTTAGTCTCTGCCGGTGTTGAGATTATAATTTTATATACTGTTTGGATCATATATTTTAACCCGTTCAGTTTTATCTATTTTCTTTGTTGTTTTCTGAACTATTATGTCAAATTGCTTGCGATGGACTTACCAACTACAATTTGGTGGTCTTCATTCTCCTCTCCCTCTGGGTCAGACTCTGGCTCCAGCATATGACTGATTAGACCAGAATTCTGTTGTTGACATATTTTAATTAATTTGTCAATAAAAAGTTTCTGTGCTGCTTTGTAGTTGTAAACCCATCTATCAAACTAGAATAGACCAGTCTGGATGCTGGAGCAGGGTGGGGTGTGAATCACGTTTAGATTAAAAGACAGCCTCAATACGAGTTGATCTGAGACACACTTCAGTAAAGGGGTGAAAGAGGGGCTTGTGGAGTTACAATAAGGAGGAATTCAGACCAAAACATTGCTGTTTCATTTTATAAAGACCCAAACTGAATGATTTAAATGGGAAAAATAAGGATTTAAAAGCATGACATGTCTCCTTAAATGTTGAAGACAAACATTTCCTTTCTTAAGAAGTCTATTCACTTTTTATTTTTTTTTCCAATATGCATGAATCCTCTGACATTTTTCCCCGTCTCTCAGAGATACTGAAGCACCTGCTGACTGAAGTGAGGAGTTTAAAGACGACCCTGCAGGTGAGATGGTTTTCTGTATAGATCTGCTGTAAATTCAGGAAATCCCTCCAACAAAGAGAGGCTGCACTGACAGAGAAAACATCCAAACCCAATCATTACAAGTTAGTTTTGGAGTTTATTTTCACCCCTAGAACAAAGTAAATATCAGTATTGTTTTGCAGTTTCTGCCCCAAACCTGTAGAATGGTTTACCTTTTTGCATTCAGACCCCTGAGACTGTTGAGACTTTTAAATCTATGCTAAGGACCCATCTTTACTTCTTGGCTTTTTATTCTGGAAGAGTTAAAGATTATTGTAGAGCTAATGTTTTTATGCAGTATTTCTGTATTTTACATTAATTTTACTTATTTTTGAACATTTCTGTTTCTTTGTTGTTCATTTGGTTGAATCGTGAGGCACTTCTGTTGTTTTTATGTGCTAAAATGACATTGACATCCTATCCCTCGCATATGACAAAAAAATATATATATAGCTTTTTATTAAAAAGAAAGCTGTGCACAAGCCAAGGTAGTGCTGGTGACCTCTCAGTCAAGAGATCACACCAGTGTGGACATCCTGTCACCCTAACTCCCATTCTATAATAAATAAACCCTTGAAACGACCCCATTCGGCCTGCTGGGAGCTGCAGCTCTGCTGATTAAAGGTCTTTCTGCTCTGAGATTCTCCCAAAAAGCTCAGAAGAAAGAAAGTCTCTGATAGCATCTTATGTTAGATAGTGTTTGTGTTTTTAGATGTTACTTGTCTGAGAAGTAAATACATTTAACCTGAAAGTCCGATTTTCTCCTAAATACTTTCCCCCCCAACTATTTGAAACCAAACCCAAACTGAATAACTTCATTCCAACTGAGGGGGAAAAAATATGAGACTTATTCAGTCCATTTTCTTTAAGCCTTCTGTGCTTTTTTTCTTTTTTTTTATGAGGATGGTGATATTCTTTGGTAATTTCCTGTCACTCATTCGTTCCAATTCCTGACCCTCCCTTTTGAGGATTGTAGCGAGAGGCTCTGAGCTTCCTCTAGATCTGCTGCAGATTACGACAGCTTGACTTGACCTACTCTGTGACTCTGTCCTCTTTTTTTTCTTTCCTTAGAACCTTCTATCTGAATGTAGAAATCTGATGTAAACTGCCTCCTGTACCTCTACAACTCAGCTTCTTCCGTTATTTCTTCTCTCTCGTAAACTTTCCCACATCTTTATAAAGGGATTTAGAAATGTAATCCTCACGCAGGTCAGCTAACATCAGACAGACTGTAGCGCAGCACTGAGAGGGGGCCGTGTGGTGGAAATTGGGCAATTCAACACTTGTGTTTACACAAGAAAGCAAAGCTCAATGTTATAAACTCTCTGTCTGCTCAGACATTCTGAGACTTTTTTGTTTTGTTTTCTGTAGAAAATGGAAGTTCTTTGCAGAGGAGGAGGTTTGCATTCAGTCGTTCGGGACACAAAACTTGTTTTGTTGTGAGGTGGTGGGAGCTGAGAGCTGCAGCTGAATTGACTGACCTTGTGTTTTTGTTTCTACATGAGACAGAAAACTAAAACAAAATAAATGTATAGATAGATGTAAAATTAAATTGAAGCAAAATCTCTTTGGGATGAGCAAAGTTATTCTGATGTAAAGCAACGTTAACTTCATCATTCCTCATGATTAGATGATTTTAGTTTATATTTGGACATGTGATATGCTGGCCCTTTTAATTTCTCACTGCTTTTGAGTGAAATTTATTGCAGCCATATGCAAAAACATCAGTTAAGCAGAATTTTATACCACTTTTTGTTTCCGCCACATAATTTTACCTCCTCCCTGTGCATATGTTCTCCTTTTCCAGCCTTTGTAGCTTCCCTTGTTCAAGCCTTTTTCTTTAAATTGTTTAACCCTGCTATATAATTTAAATTCCGATTATTCTTCCAGTGACATTCTAACAGCTTGGCTCCTCTTCCTGTTTTTTTTTTTTTTTTTTTTTTTTTTTTTCTGTCTATCCAGTTAGAACGTTTTCCCCACTGTGCTTATGTTCATATCTAGTTTCCAGTATTCCTAAGAATAATGAAAACAGGGCATCCATAGGGGACATTTTTTCTGCGTGTGTACTTGTTTCTGCTACAGAGTGTGGACCACTTGCAAAATAGTTACTATAAAAGTGAGGACCTTATCCTGGTCCTCACTTTATTTGATTTAGGATGTGGTGTGAATTGAGTTTAGGTTAGTTTTAGGGTAAATGGTCAGGGTTAAGCTATAAAATTACCAGAAAATGAATGGAAGTCAATCCACGGTCCCCACGGGGATATAAAAACAAACCTGTGTGTGTGTGGGGGGGGGGGTGGCTAGTTAGATTTGTGTTCCCCTCCGGTCCATCTCAAAGCCGAGGTTCAGAATCAGTTCCAGGTGAACGCTGCTGGAGATTTTCAGAAATGATCTCCAGATTCTCTCTTTTCTCCTCGCTAGGCTGCTCCTACAAACAAGGCTCAAAAAGGTCCAGTATCTGGAGGTAGTGGGGGGCACGCAGGCTGGTCCTGTGCAGAATAAAGATTGTGCATTAAGGGGGGGAGGGAGCGGACTTGTGTGCGTACTGCGCCGTGTGTGTTATTCACAGTTCTTGTGAATCCAGCTGCAGACCCTAAGACATGCAGCTTGCCGGCCCCTCCGGGTTATTTTTTTTTTACTTTATTTTATTATTTTTTTGGTGTCATTTGTGAGGAATTGTTTGGATTTGTCAGTGTGTGAGCTGTGCGGTTGCTATGGTTGGAGTAAAACGTCTCCTAATAGGTGCAGGAGTTTATTCAACCGCTTTCTGAACACACACACCTACTATGTCTCTCTATCCCTGTGGGGACTTTCCATTGACTTCTATTCATTTTTTTGTAAATTTTATTTCCTAACCCTGACCATTTACTCTCAAATTAACCTCGCAGGTCACCTGACCATAAAACTAACCTAAACTCAATTCACCCAAAATCAGCCTCCGAAGCTGCATTTTCCTGAAAGCTCGTCCCCACCAAGTAGCAAAAACAAGGGCACAAACACACACACTCTACACGCTGTAGAAAATAGGACAAAAGAGCCATAACAGTGTTGGGGTGTTTCTCCTGCTATGTATTAGGAGGACTGGGTGTGGAGGTGAACTAGGGACAGATGGGTGGAACACCCATAATCTCCAAGTGTTTTGGACTTTTTCCAGGAGCTGTCAGGATTCAAAATGTGCATCGAGACCGTCGACATGCACAACCTAAATACCTCATCTAGTCTCGCAGTGGGGCACGAGGTCAGGTCTTGAGGGACTGAGAGAGCTTTGTGAGTAAAAGCTGCACTTTTATCTCAGTTTGAACAGAGGAGCACCCCTTCCTGTTTTCATAGAGCAGACACGCTCCGGTTGGTGTATCCACAGCCAGATAAGACGGCCTCTGTAAAGACAAGATCCTTCAAGACTTAAGTGGGTGTTTTTAGTATTTCTTTATATAGAACACACTCGAACGGGAAACACACGTCCTGCTGCTCATTTCAGGCAGAGTGTGTTTCTCAATGCGGTCTGGTGTTGAGGTGGAGGACTCCATGAAGGCGTGCGTGTGGGAGAGAGGAAAGAAATATGATATTATGTGTGTGTTTCTGGGAGTGCAAGCATGCATCCAGTGTAATCGGGTCCAGCTGTGGTCTTGAGTCACTGGTCAGATGAGGAAACGGCTTGGCTCAGACCTCACCTCCTCCTCCACATCTCCATCCATTCTTCATCTAATTACCAACCTTCCCTTCTGCTCCTCGGCACTCTATCACAGTTCTCTGACTCACACAGCTCCATGATCCGCTTGTTGGCTCTGTTAAACCTGTGTGTGTGACTTAAACCATTTTGTTCTGCTTCCTATTCCCCCCACTAGTTGTCTAAGATTTCACAATAAGCTGTTATCATTTACTGTACTTCTCTTGGCTCCGTTGGCTCAGATTTCCTCTTTTGATCTTTGCTTAATGTTTGGACACGTCTGAGGCTAGCGTACTGGAATAATGAAAACTGAAAGCTTGAGTCATCCTTAAAACAAAACAAAACAGAGTCTGGTTTAGAATTAGACAACAAACTATTTTCATTTCTCGTTTATATAAAGTGAAAATAGGTTCCACAAACTTTTTGAGAACAAAAGTGAAGCATGCTCCACTCCTTCCATAATGCCTAATTTGTATGACACAAAATTGAAAGTAGGTGAAGGAAATTTTGTAACTGATTAATTGAATATTAGATGCAGTTTTGTATTTTATACATTCTGATCATTTCAGCCT
>JAUBOC010000002.1:14780254-14810866 GCA_032275365.1 Anablepsoides cearensis
CTCTGTCTGAGCAAGCAGAGCTCCTGTTATCAGTTTAGCTGAAGGTCAGAAAGAGGCCTGTCTATGCTGTGAGCTGTGAACCTGATTTTGGAGTCCGAAGAAGATTGCAAATAAAGCTTTAAGAAGAAATCCAGCTGATTCTGTTTATTCCGACATACCATTTTTGGACGCAGAGATTTTCTCTACATAGGTTTTCTCATTTTTGCAACTTGGTTTAAATAAGTAATCTTTATAGTGTTGAAATAAAAAAGTCACAACTTGTATCAAAAACCTTTACAGCTGACGAGTGGAACTTCCATATGTAACGTGATATTTTGGTCATTTGAGTCTTTTTAGTGATGCAGCTCACTGATAACTGTGTCAAACAGAAGCAACACAGTGATAAAGTCAACTTGAACATTTAAAACAAATGAGTTGAGCCTTTTTTAGAGAACTTAGATGGCATTGAAGAATCTATTGCATTACCGTGGAATAAATTGAATTGAATAAAAAATGTATCGATAAGAAAATAACACATTATGGACTCATTTGTTTAACTTTTTTAACTTATAGATATTGGTGCAGGAAGTGTTTGCATAAATAGTTTTTTAATGTTCAAAGCAGGGGTGTCAAACTAATTTTCACTGAGGCCACGTGAGCTTTATTGTGTCCCTCAAAGTGCCAGTTGTAAAAGACTGTGGCTGAGCACCGCTAACAAACAATAACTGAGCTCTACGTGGTATTTCCTGCACACAAACAGCATTTAAACACGTCCTCTTATAAATTCTGAAAATTATTATGTGTACGACAGACTAAATTTGAACTAAATAATACAGAAATACTATTTACAGTAAAACTAAGAGTTTTACTCACTGTTGCGCTGTGGTGCATAAACACAATCTTAAATTCCTCAACTCTCCCACTTTCTGACAGGTAGTTCACACTGGAGGGTATTCTAGTTTAAACTTCCTTTTCAAAAGTGGGAAATTCCAATTTCCCAGTGCAACTAAACAGCAGCTAAAGTAGCCAGCAAAAACACACATGACTTTCATTTACTTTTGAACCCTGTGCACCTCCACCTAGTGGTGGGATTCTGACGTTTTTCAGGTAAAATAATCTAAATGCATTATAGACAATGTAGTTTATGGCCAATGCTGGCTTTAGAGCAGCATTTGCCTATTTTAAAGACATTTATATATATTTGAAGCTCTCGCGGACCCCATAAAAGACAGTGACAGGCCATATTTGGCCCATGGACCTTGAGTTTGACATGACATGCATGAACTAAAGCACGGGCCTAGGGACCCCTCACAAGGTTGAAAAAATTCCAGGGACCCCCTCATAAACCCCAGGCTGTTTTAAAAGATAACTTATTGTCATTTCAACCCCTAAATGCCATGGGAATATATATTTTTATTAAGTGTATTATTTTTTGGTTTATTAGTTTATTGTTCTCCATGCATTTTAAAAAATAAAAACCAAATTACAAATTTAGTGGAAGTTTTTGAGGACCCACAAGATACCCTTTTGCGGACCCCTGGGGGTTCCTGGGACCCTAGTTTGAGAAACTCTAGTCTAAAGAAACAAACAAAGATTATGCACTGTTTTGCACTCCAACAAATTTACTTTCTATTTAGCCAAACTCTCATTTTTTTCCCCAATGTTTTGCTTATTTGTACTTTTTTTTAACAAACCTGTCTTAAAGCTCTTTAATAACTACAAGGAGTTACTTTGCAGATTAGATATGTGTTCAATCAATATGACCTCATTATGATGAGGAGGTAAACTGTATCTTATTTCTGTGAATTATAAGCATAAGTAAACTGACACTGGACTCCCCACTAATACTGTGTTGCTGACACAGAGAAGCAGAAATGCTTCAATAATGTCACAATATTAGTTTTCTGAATTTATTTGAACATTTCTCACTCCCTCCTGACCTTCGTAATATTGACTCACTTCTGCATTTCAAATCCAAATTTACGTTTAAATTACAGCTGGTTGCAACTACATTGTTTATTTTTTTTATTGTGTCTTTTATCACTGTTTGTTTTTATGTTTGATAATGTACGTGTCAAGAAAGGTGCCTATAAATAAAATGTACTATTATTATTTTTTTATTATTATTATTTCTTATTTTTTATATATAATTTACTTAAGGTATAGGAAGCTAATGCATGTATATCGCTCCAGTTAAATCAGTTGTCATATCTTTTCTCCTCAGACAGAGCGTGGGGAATGGCTGCAGTTCCAGGCAGACCTCCAGGTGGCGGTGTCCGTGGCAGACCGCCTGAGAGCTGAGGCAGAGGAGGAGCTTACGGCCCTCAGATCCGCCCACAAAGACATGGAGCGGGAGCTGGCAGCTGCCCATCAGAGACAGAAAGAGGCTGAAATGCAGCTGGTCACCCTGCAGGGAGAGCTGAAGGAAACCAGGCAAAGACTGGCCTCTCTTACTGAAACCAAAGATAAAACCAAAACCCATGTTCTGTGTCAGGAACCAGAGAGGCCCAGCGGAGAATCTAAGAACTCTGACAGCACAGAAGGGTGTAATAGAAGCAGGGGGCGGGGTCTGTACAGGGTGGGAGGAGAAGGGGTAGAAAGTAAGAATCAGACTCAAGTGATGAAAAGTCCTGTTGACGAAGATGCAAAAACAAACTGTAAAGGTGTGACTCAGCGTTACCTGAGAAATGTGAAAATCGAGGATGGAAATAAAGGCGATGTGCAGTTTAATGAGACACGAAGGACGTTGACCACAGAGAGGTCAAGGTGAGACAAACACAAGCTCTCTGAGTTTGCTCACACAAAATCTGAAATAGTTTCTGTAGTTTTTGGCATTTCAGTTTGTAATGTTATGGAATTTTCAAAACAAAGGCTCTCTGTCCTCCACATTTGTCTTCTCTTGCATGCACTGATGAAAAACAAATACCAAGTTTGGTCAGGAATGTACTTGTGGTCTCTAGTCAGAGCGCTTCACAGGAACTTCAAGACTTTTACTTCCAGCTGCAGTGGAGTGAAAGTGTTGTCCTGAAAAAAAAAAACAATAAAAAAAACCCAGATTTGTTATGGTTTGTTTTGTCATCATTCTACAGAAGCCTGTCCAGATTACCTGCCTCCTCAGACTCTCTCACCTTACAGAATGGAACATCCCAGTCCACCTCTGCTTCAACACCTGGGCCTAATAACAAGGTGAGATTCTCCATGAGGAAGATCATCTGTTATCACTCAGCAGTGTTGAGATCAATTATTTTTTGTCTTTCAGAACACTGGGCAGCTAAAAGGACGAAAGAGTGTCGACTTGCAGGAAGGAAGACCCTCAAGCGATGCAGGTCAGTTTTTATATGTTTTTAGAAAAATTTTGCAAACCCTGTTTGGCTGTTTTTGCAAGCATGACTCAGCCTCCTGTGAGCAAAAGGTGTGAATCAGAGTCCCAACATTAGTCAGGTGATTGTGCACATGACCCTCTAAGAGCCAGTCAAGGCACTAATGACCTGTTGTTTGGCTGATGGTTCTCTTTTGCATGTGACTAACCTGTTTGTCCACCATGTGAAGGCGGTGCTTATAAGGCTGAGTTCACCTAAAACTCCTCAGACTGAAGAAGTCTCTTGGAGGAGAGACAAAATATTTCATTAAAGAAAAACCCGTCCAGTGGACCTACTTTTTTTCTTTATTCTTTTGCATCAGGACTGTTTGGTTGTTTGTTTGTTTTGGAGCATTTAAACTTTTATCAAGTTGTAATTTGTCTCAGAGACTGCAAACTCTTAATTTGTGGTGGTGCATTCACTGTTTACTGTAATGGCCCTTTCCCACTAGTGCCTCCACAGCACCAATTTACTTGGCTAAACTCTGTTCAGCACAGTTCCGGTGGTTTTTCATTATACTTCAGTAACAGCTCTAGTGGGCGGGTTCATCGTAAAGTTGGGTGATCCCAGAGTCCATAAAATGACGCCACATACCTTACCAGCTGGCGGCGGTAAGTTCCATTAAGCTATTTGCCAACCACCATTAAACAGAGAAGATATGCAACACAACAATGGAGAAAATGGTAGCGTTGTGATTTCCTTTGGCAGATAGGTTTGCTGTGAGAGTAGCTCTTGTGATGCAACCAGTGACTCCACCCCTTAACCAATGAGTGATCAACATTCTTCTGACGTTGCATTTTCAGGCAACACTGTACATTCTACTGTGCAGATATCTTTATATTCTGTTAGGGTCATATTTTTAATTTGTTCAATCTTCTTTTTTTGACAACAATGTTACAGTAGTTGCTGCGAAATAATGATAATGATGATGATGATGATGATGATGATGATGCATTTTATTTATAGGTGACTTTCAAAACTTTCAAAGTCACCTTACAAAGGTCAATAATAAAATCACAATAGAACTGTAAACACAAAAAAGAACAATAACATCAATTAACAAAATAAAATTGTGCAAAAAATAAACTCAAACAATGAATAATAAAAAAAAAGTCATGGACTTCCGGCTAACCAATTTTACGAATCTGCAGTTTTGCAGATTGGTGGTCTTCATTCTCCTCTGGCTCTGGGTCAGACTCTGGCTCTAGGCTGGATGGACAAGTCTTCTGTTGTTGACATCTTTAATTCATTTGATAAATAAAAGTCTTTTTGCCACTAAATTATTGTGTCTTTGCTATCAGACTGAACAGGGTGGAAGTGGGCAGTGTGTAAAGTTCCTCATTTGCATTTAAAGAGGCAGCACCAAAACGAGTTGATCTGAGACACCCCTCAGAAAAGTGAAAGTGAACGAGGGGCTTGTGGAGGTACAATAAGGAGGAATTCAGACCAAATTCAGACAGTTCCATTTTATAAAGACACAAAATGAATGATTTAAATGTGAAAATTTATTTTTTGTTCACTGAATGTCTGTTGGCCTTTTTTAAAAAATCATAAAATCTCTGATTAACAATCAGATCTATGCTTGTTCTTCATAAACTTAAAAAATCAAAGTTAATGAATTATTTTAGTTCTTTGAGACAAACATTGGATTTGAAGGAGATTGAACCTCGCACAAAAACCAGGTTGAATCAATTCAAATGTTTTTTTTTTGTCTGTACGCAGAAAAACACGTTTTATCTCATCTAATCTTGTTTTGTTGGACACCAATAGATCAATGCTGGGTTAAAACATACTGACGTCAGCGTGTTTGTCGTGTAGGGCTTTAAAGAAAAATTGATCCAGCGAACAGTTTTCAACTTGGTGGTTAATTTTCTTACCGACTGCTTAAAAGAATGATTAATCAAAGCTGCTATAAGTAAAAAAAAAAAAAAGTTACTGCTTTGTAAGTTTTATCATTATAGTACAGCATTTTAGTTTAGATATTATATTTGTGATGTAGACATTTTGCTTTAGTTTTGTAATAATTTTTTCACAATTTCATACAGATTCGGGCGTTTATGTTGTTGCAGACTTTTTATTGTGATGGACAACAACAAAAAACAATAGATAACCTCCAAACCTTTTTGTCATTTGCAGGAAAACGCGAGGAGTCTTTAAATAAGTACAACTCAGCCCTCAGTGAGATGCCACCCACCAGGTGAGTCCTGACAAACGCACTCATGCACCCATTTGTTTCTGGGGTCTGTTAAATTGTTTCATTCTTCTGATCCAATTTGTTCGCTGAAAGCTCCATTATGAGAACAACGCACGTCTCCTGCTTCAATGAACGTTTTAACTAAAGTGCTTTCCCTTTTTTAAAAGTCTCGTACAAAAAGCCCGGCTTATAAGTCTCTGTCTTTATCTTGCTGTCAGGTCGCAGGATGGTTTCAACCTGCTGCTGCGTCGCCATGGCGGCTCCAAGAGAAACTCGCTGCTCCGCTGGTGTCAGAGCCGAACTCAAGGCTACAAGGTAAAAAAAAAAACATGATGTCTCAGTTTGTCTGCCTGTCGAACAGACAGTAAATATTACCAGAAGAGTACTTTTTACAAGCAGCACACTGAAACAGCCTGTCCTCTCGGTGCAGAATATTGACATTACTAACTTCAGCAGCAGCTGGGTGGATGGCCTGGCGTTCTGTGCCGTCTACCACACGTACCTCCCCTCTCACATCCCTTACAGCACTCTAACCCTGGACAACAAGGTAGGGTGTGTGCTCTGAATCACAGCTAGAACTCAGGCATTTTTAATGTTTGACTATACTTTTTTTTTTTTTTTTGTAGAAGGAGAATCTGAGTTTGGCGTTTAAAACTGGAGAGAGTGTAGGGATTTCACCATCTCTGGTAAGATTTTTACTCCCTTTTAACAAACGCTAAACGTTTGTGTTTAATTTCATACATTTGGGGGAAATTTTTGTTTTTCGAGAGACGGTGGATGAGATGCTGAGAGTGGGTGGACCTGACTGGCAGAGGGTCCTGAACTACGTGGAGAGCATCTACCGACACTTTGAGATGTGACCGCAGGAGGTACAGACAAACAATCCCAAAGTCATACAGAAGGACTATAACAAGAAAAGTATGCTTATCGGTGGCAATAAATGATAAGTTCAGTTTTTATTTTTCTGGCTTGATGATAAACTGAAGATTACCTTTAGAAATAGGTAAAACAATGGTCAAAAGCCTGCATAAACCAGACACTGAGACACAGATATTTATAAACCATGGCATTTTAAATTCCAGTGTGACTTGAGGGATAGTAGAATCAAAGCAGTTCACTGTACACAATCAACCGCGACGGAGCAGAAAGAAGAGGATGTGAGGACGAATGTTCCTCATGGACAAACAAATTTATTGAATGTTGCTTTTAGTTGCCTTCTCTTAAAGGTTCTCATTGCAAACTGTAAATTGAAACAAAAAAAGTATCCACGATTAAATCCGATGGTGCAGTTTGAAGGCGTTTTCTCCAGTAGTTGTCCAGATAAACTGATAGGCTTTGTTTACATTGAATGTGGACCTGTATTTTAGAATCCCCTAAGTCCAACAAAAACCACAAGGAAGGTTGTTTCACGTGACTGACCTGCAGTCAGCTGGCTGTAGTCTGTTTAGGTCAGCAAATATGGCTGAATCAGAAAAACGTAGAATCTCTAATATGTTCAAATCCTGTCTGCATATTGTACTCATATCTGGGCATAAATACATAACAGTATTATAAAATCTCCATGTGTTTTCAATGGGCATTGCCATTGTTGACCTATTTTCAGGCACTTAAGCAGTTTCCAAAGGGAAGAAAAAAACAAATTTGCCTGCAGATTTTGAATTTAGGAACACATTACCCCCTCTAATAAAATAATAATAAAAAGTACAGATTTAGCTTCTTTTGTTTTTTTTATCTGTCTTTGTGACACTGCAATGAATAGTTTTATTTTAAGTTTTTCATAAGGAGGATGTTAAGTTGCTCTTAATGTCTCAACACTGGTACTTCATTGTACTGCTCATTATTTAAATGATCAAAATATTGGATTTTTTTTTTGTTTGTTTTTATATGTGATGCATTTCGAGAATTCCACTTTTTTTTTTCTCGACCAGAAGCACCTTGTAGATGTGGTCCGTTACCAGCTCTTTGCTCAAAATGCTGACGACTTTCACATTCACTGAAAAAAAACTTGATAGACGTATAGCTGCAGCCTGAAAACGTCTTATCTTTAGTTCACAAATAAAATAAACCACAAACACTTTGTGGTTCTGAAAGTGCCTTCATGTTGTCACATGTGTACCAGCACTGGTTAGGTGATTCAATTGTGCGCCTAAAGAATGACGGAGCAAAACCAAACACAAGCCCACACAAGCATTCACGTCCAATTTCAACATCATCTCACCTCTTACTTGCTTTCTCACTGATTCCCGGCTGATGTTGTTAAAACATGTTTGTGGCCAAAGCTTAACGTGTCCAAATCTGGACACTGTCCGCTGTTAAATATGTTGATATGTGTTAAAAGATTGTCCCAAAGCAATAAACTGTTAAACTATGCTTGCAAGTATTGTGTAATCATTTCTTGTTCACGTTTAAGAGCAAACTCACTTAAATGGATCAAAGTGAAGGAGCTCATGTTTGAAGCGTCGAGGCTTGTCTGCCACCTACTGGTGAGTTGGAGGTAATGCAGGTCTTTATTGTAGCCGTGTCATTATGTTCCACAGCAAAACCCTTTTATCACGGCCTCCTGCTTTAAACAAAGTCTGTGCTGGATCCATAATTGCCACCTCTTATCCTGTTATGCTGCTATTTTTGTCTCCACCAGCTCTTTGTGGAACCTGTGTTTTTCAGTCACGTTTATTCACCGCGAAGCAAACATTTGTGACATCCTTCCTTTTCGCTTTAAAGCATTCGGTGACAACTATTTATTTACTTCTTTTTATAATTGATTATTTAGCATAAATGCATTTTGGATTCTGATTGCTCCCAGAATTGTCTTCCAAAAAAAAAAAGAAAAGAAAACAGCTAACAACCAAAAGAAACCTGTGAGTCTGTTGTCTTTTGTTGTCATGAAATAATTAAAAGTCAGGCCTGTTTACCACATTGCTGGTGTTGTCACAGACATTGTGTTGATGATAAAGTCTAAAACCTGCTCAGGAAGATTTCAAATTGTTATCTAAAATAAATGATGCTGATTTAAGAGGAAAAGCTTTAATGTTTAGATACCAGATCTTAAAATTAAAAAGCTTAACATTCCATGACATTTACAAGTCAAAGTTTAAAAACAGATTGTGTGATCAGGCAGCTCTCAGATCATAAGTTGTGGATGACTCTCAGTGACTCCTCCAAATCTCACTATGATATCTGTAAATCTGACTGTTTTGTTCTTTCTAAAAGCAGGTATCTGGCAGCCATTTTGACTTCAAAGATAATTAGTTGTAGCTGTGTGTCCAGCCTTTATTCTGAGAGCTTCATTAAAATCTGCCTACAGGGTTTGAGATATTTTGCTAACAGGACTAACGCACGCACAGACAGGAGCAAGAACATGAACACCCTTTGACCCCAGGGTTGCGTGCTTTTAGATACCCCAGATATTTTCCTTTTAGTATGAACACAATAAGGCTTCGACAGGACTGGGACTTGGCAGACTCCGGACAAAAAGACGAGCCCTGTCCCTCTGGGTAAAGGTAATCAGAGCATCCCTGACAATGGGTGTGTGTTCGTGCGCGTAAACCTGGGAGTTGGTGTCAGGACGGAGGTGGAGTTCTGTCACCTGCATGCAGGCAGCTTCAGTTACACACGGCTGTCAGTTTGGGGTGTGAAACCAAAGCTGAACGTGTGACTAAGATCCCAGCCAGTTTGGACAACATGAACAGGATCTGGATCCTTGGTTTTTTGTCTCTTTCTGTCTCTGGTTTGACGCAACATTCGTCCAAGTAAGTTCCATCATGCAGCGCCTCATTTTAGCTTTGAACAGTGGTTAATTAGTTTTATTTTTGGTCTTTCCTAGTGCGTCCTTGTTTCTGATCACAGCTCCAGAGGTCTTACACGCTGGTACACCCACTCCTTTGGCTTTCACCGTTTTTACTAACTTCTCTGGACAAATAAAAGCTGAAGTGGCACATGGAGACACAAAAATAAGTCAAACGGAGAACTTTCAAGGAGGTGAAACTATAATGGCCCAGATTTATTTTACTTCATAACTTTGTAGCAACTTCTAAAAACCTGCTGCTTTTTTTTTGTAAAGGTCTGACCAGAATCCTCACACTTCCTCCTGTAAGTAAATTGCATTGTTCCTATTCATAAATCATCACAGCTCTAAATAACCGTTTCAGTCTAATTATGTGTCTGATCATTTCTCCAGTTTCCCGCCTCCTTAGCTTCAAATTCTTCATTAAATTTGACAGTTTTTGGCTACAAGGAGAACAGCCTGATTTTTACCAACACCGCCAGCCTCACCTTCAACCTTAAGAACGTCTTCTCCTTCATTCAAACCGACAGATCTCACTACAGACCAGGGGACACCGTCAGGGTCAGGGTTGTGTCTGTCCAGTTTGACATTAAGCCGTACAGAGGCACAGTGGAGATGTCTGTGCTGGTACAAAGAACACAACCAGAGGAAATTAAGAGATCTGAGATATTTATTACTTGTTTGGTGAAGGTCTTGGCTGATATTTCTTTCTCACGTAGGACCCAAACAGAGTGATTGTTGACAGGTGGAGCGCCACAGAGAATCTGGGGATTTTCTTGAAAGAGTTCAGTTTGTCCCAGGTGTCTCCGTTTGGACAGTGGATGATCACAGCAACAGTGAATGTAGGCTTGAAAACCTTTTACTTTTGTTATTTCAGTATTAGTTTTAGTTCTGAATTATAATAAAACAATCTTTCATGATTTTCACAGGGAGTCACTGATGAGAAAAGATTCATTGTGGAGGATCGTGACAACACATCTACTGGTAATATTGGATAATATTACCTTTTTGTTAAACACACACATTAAATCATATCATGTTTTAGTTTTATTTTCTCTGCATTTGCATTTTATTATAACATCAGGGTACCTGTCCATTCTGTGTACTTTTGCACAGATTCCACCTACCTTCCGTTTCATGAGCAAATACAATTTGTAGAATAAAAGACAAAATTCACAAACTGCAAAATGAAATACATGTATTTAATTTTTAAACAGTGATTTGAAATTATCCATAATTATTCTAGCAATGCTCTAATTGTCATTCCTTGTTGTGAATTATATAAAACCTATTAAGCGAGTTCTTTTCATGGCTGGTACTCAAACATGAGAGAATACTCAGTTGACAAGAATATCCAAATGCGGTAAAATATATTTCCAATTATTCCTTTTGCAGCTAATCCTCCCTTTGATGTTCTGCTAAAGACTTCGTCACAAGTGCTTGTTGGGGAAAACATCTCTGGATCGGTGAGAACATAGTAAGTTCAGTTTCTGTCTATAAAGTTGCAACTTAAAATCTAGCAGAACTTCTCTTTTTATTTGATTTTTTCTGTGGGAGGTTGTCTTTAAAGCCCAGGTCCTTAAACAAACAGCTTGACTTCTGTGTACCGACCTGCTGTTAGGAATACATTCTTCTGCTTCATTGCTGGAGCTACTGGTTTAAGAGCATTTCTAAATATGTAGTGTTTCTCCATACGTTTAACCTCTTGAGCCCCAAAAGAGCTTTTCCTGTTTTCTATTTCTTTTAACTTTTTCTAACTTAAGATCTGTCAGATGAACCTGGACATGTTTGGTATCATTAGAAAGCTAAGAATTACATTCATCAAACATAGTTCAAATGACAGGCAGTTGAATCAGAAAGTAAACAAACTGTACAAAATGGTGTCATTGCAAATCTGTAAATACATTCAAGCAAATCTTTAAAGGAAAATGTTTTGATGTTATTTTTTCAAAGCAAGTCAAAGTAGATATCTAAATATGTTGTAAAATGTGTTTAAAGTTTTTTTTTTACTTGATTTTGAGTGAAACTGAGCCAACTGAAATCAAACTTAATTTCTTATTATTTTCTACAATATATGTGGTGACAAATAAATGTTTGGATAATTATTCAAAAGAACAAACATTCAATAGCAAGTCTTTTAAGGCAGGTAACAACAAATAAATAACTTTTGGATGTAAAAACTTAAGATTTCTTAAAATGTATTAATGGTGCCATCATGGTCTGTCCTGTGCAGAATGACAAAATGCAAAATTATTTACTTACTAAAACCTCTGTAACTTTGCTACAGTTAATTTCAGCAGCATGAATCTTTGCACAGGTAATGTCCACAAGTAGATTTATGGTTTCCAAGAGTTTTTAGCCTGATTCATTAAGGTTTTAAATGGGTTATATACTGTCTAAAAAAATTATTCAGGTGAGAGTGAAAATTTTTTGAAAAAAATTATGTTCCATCCTCAATATATCTAAAACCATAGCAGCTGTTTTAATACTTACACTTCTGATGAAATCTCCCAAGTCTTAGCTTTATTTTGATACCAAGATCATGTAGGTGGAGTTTGTACGTGCTAAGATACACTCAATTACAATTCAGCATGGTATTTTGAGAAAAAAATTCAAGAAAACCCCTTGGGGCTTAAGAGGTTAAAAGTACATCTTCAACTTGTCATTTTTACCACATGGACTTTGGGACTTTCCACCCACACGCTTCACAAACATTCCTGTGAATTATTTAATGTGTTTGTTGTACCTGCCGCAATTTTACACCTTGCTATGATGTGCCAATTATACATTTATAATGTTATACTGAATAAGTAATTTACATTTATAATGTTATACTGAATAATTAATTTACATTTATAATGTTGTACTGAATAATTAATTTACATTTATAATGTTGTACTGAATAATTAATTTTCTTTTAGTTACCCCAGTGGACAACCTGTACGAGGCACGTTGGTTGTTAAGGTCACTTCGGAGCCTTTAAACATAACACAAACTAAAACTGTGAGGTTTTAATCTTTGTCTTCCTTGTTGATATTATTTTAAACATTGATTGAAGTCAGACTGAGCTCCACATAATGATGATGATGATGATGATGATGAATGTAATCACCTCTTTTAGATCTACGGATCCACAAAGTTTTCTTTCAGCAGAGATCAGCTTCAGTTTTTATCCTCTTCATCAGCATTTAGCAGCAACAGCCTCGTTTTCCACATTACTGCCCAAGTTAACGACGTCATCACAGGTATGATATATTTTATTCAGTAATGATTATGTTTTGGTTGCAGCGCCAGACGGATTTTGTTTTTGTTGTTTAAGGTTTAACTGTGAACAAAACAATTGAAGTCCACCTTGAGCGGAATAAATTCCACCTTACCTTCCTCAATTTTCCACCCTCCCTAAAGCCGTCCTTGCACTTCTTTACAAACGTAAGTAAAATAGTTTTTAAAACATTTTGTTTTATGTTGATTAAACTATTATTCCCTGATATTGCTATCTTCTCTTGCACGCCACAGCTCAGGATCAGCAGATACGACGGGAAGCCTCTGAGCTTGTTGGATTTAAATCAGTCTGCTGTGGTTGAAGTCACTCAGAAAACCTCGTTCCTGAACTCCGACCGTATAACTCTCACACTTCCTGTACCGAAGGACGGCAACATGCTCATCCAGTTGAAATTAGACGCTCAAGCGGAGATGCTTTTAATAGAAGTGAGTATCCGGCTCAGCTCGTGGAAATTAAATCTTCCAGGACAACAAGGATTCAGTCGTTTTGTTTCATGTGAAAAAGGGGAGGTTTCAGGAACGTACGACCTGACACGTTTACTGCTGAGGAAATCCACCTCAAGACGTTTAGATCATTTAATCCTGGGTGTAAGAAGTGCAGCCATCTGAAAGAACATCTAGGTCAGATTTCAGGAATCCAAGGGGACTCCTGTTGTTTGTCTTACTTTTAAATCCAGGCCAGATTCCAGTCCAGTGAGGAAACACTGAAGGTTTACAACAACCACTCCTCCTCTAGTGGTTCCTACATTCAGATCTACCCAGTCAGCACATTACCTGCACAGGTACTGTGACTCCTAACAGATTGTGTGTAAAGTTAAGTTTTAGTCACCCATACACCTAATATACTGTAAATAATACTAACTTTCAGATTGGGTTACCATTTCAACTGACTGTGGAAAGCACCTTCAAGACAGCTACATTTCACTTTGTGGTAAGTTTGCTGACATGAATCAGACATTAAAAGCAAAACAACTACAGATTAAACAAACCTTTTCAGTACATTAATTACAAAGTTGTAAAGAATGGTAAAAGAAAAATATATATTTTTTAAATTTATAAAGTAATGAAGAAAAACTGCTGGAGTAGTGGGCAGTTCAGGATAAACTCTAAAAAAATCTTTCTTTATTTAGAAGCAGAATGTTGTGAAGACTTTATTTTGGCCACCATTGATAAATAAAATAATAGTTTTAAATTTATATTTTTGGTATTGTTGCTTTTCAAGTAAGTACTTGATTTATAGACAAAAGTTTCACCCGAGAAAGTTCATGATATAAATAGAAATAAATTTGACCAATAGACCTTCTGCACATTTTGGTCATAACACATGCGCACTGTTGCTTCATGCTAGCTTTGTCTTTAGCGTGTATGACAACAGTGCCAGCACAAACGCTACCAGCAGTGCCACAAATACCAACAATCTGAACTTGGCCATCTTTTGATAACGTGAAAGCTCTCGCCGAAACAAAGCGATTGTCTTCTTTCACAAAGTGCCCCCCCGACAGTTGCTTCACAATAACATCCTCTTGGATCCGCGGCACACTTTTCACTTTTGTAATTTTGGTTGTCCACAATTTTCTGAAACCAAGCATCAGCATTACAACTCACCATCATCACCTCGCTCTTTCCAATTGTATTTCCCTCCTCACTTCCGGTTTTTGCAGGAACGATAGCATTTCGTCATCCAATCAAAACGTTTGTTTCATGCATGCTTTGTAATGTGCAAAAGGCATATTACACAAAAGAAATTACAATTTGGTGTTTAAAATACAGGCAGCGTAATATTTTAAGTCTGTTTTTTTTTCCTAACTTGGAAATGTATTCCTTTACCAATAAATATAACCATACCACAAATGTGTAAAAGATGCCCTTCATTCGAAAACACGTTTTCTGACTATATAATTTTTAATCTACTACATTTAGTTGTGTATTTAGTCCAAATTATAATATTTGCTCCCACAAATGGATTATGTTTGCAAAAAAAATGCAGTTTAAAAAAAAAAAAACATCCCTCCAAAGATGTGTTTTGCAGGTGCAGACAGAGGCAACGGACCTAATTTTAAGAAGTTTGTAGTTGTAACTGCTGTCTTTTGCTGCATTAATTCCAGGTTGGCTCTAAAGGTCAGGTGGTGGCTGCTGGAACAAAAAACTTCTCTTCTACTTTGGATCTCATACCGGAACCGTCCTGGTTCCCCGAAGCACATTTCACTGTCTTCTGCATCCTTTCAGACGGGGAGATAATCAGCGACACAGCACACATACCCTTCCATCAAAACAGCCAGGTGTGACCATTTATTTTATTGAAGCTTTCTTAAATACTAATATAACTGATGGTGATCCAGTTGGTTGCGCAGGTGAAAATTTGTTTACTTGTTATTTTCAGTTGACTCTAAGCTGGAGCCGTGATCGGGCCCAGCCAGGTGAGCAGGTGTCGCTCGCTCTGGCCGTCGGTGAGTCCAGGTTTCAAGCAGCAGTCGTGGTGATGGAGAAGCAAAACGAGGCACCGCAGTCTTATATGGAGTTAAAAACAGAGCAGGTACCAGAACACTTTAGACTATAAGAAGCCTAAAGGTCAATTATTGTAACATAATGCATCTGAAAATAGATCAGAACCCAGAAGTATCTTTTAGGCTATTGTTTTGTTGACATGAAAGGAGGAATATGTTCTGAAACCTAAACCTCTGTGTAACTTTATAAGAACATTACTTGTTTGGACACAGTTTGATTTGCTTTATGAGACCTTTTGTTCTTTTGATTACAGAATAATCTCCCTGATTATCCTTAATCTCTTAGCAAGGTTTTTTTGGCTGTGAGAGTAACTGAGTGGGACCACGAAACCAGCTGCTCTGAGTGTAACAAATCTGCCTGCTTTGTTGGGAGGTGGCTCGTTTTTATAGGAGCTGGAAACTTTAGAGTTTTGGCTGCAGGAGCTGAAGGTTGTTTATGGCTTTTATGGTAGTAAGAGTTTAAATCTTTAGATTTCCAGATATCATATGCAATATACTGTGATATAACATAATATTTAAACAAAAAGGGTTCCGCAGGCAAATCCAAGGCTGAGACATTTTTCTAAAGATTATGTTATACATCTTATTTTATTTTCTGGTGGGATTGTGTAGAGTAGTTATGAGCAGTCGGTATCTTACCTGTTGCCCATGGCAGATAAGGTGATCTCAGTTTGGAGATATCATGTATATCCCTGGCTAAGTTGCAGTGCCAGTCCCTAGATGCATTTTTAGCAACATAAAAACAAAACAGTTTAAAAAGAATAAAACGTTACAATAAAAACATCATTAAAAAGGTGGTGGCTATTAATGATTAGAAAAAAATTTCCCCCTCAGAAATCAGTTTTAAATCTACTGGAAGGAAATTCCACATGTTATTTTAAAAAAGGAACCTTACAGTTCCCAGTGTCTATGAGAAACAAAATATCAGTGTTCAGGTGTAAAACAAGGGTAAAATAACTAATATAATGTTTAAAGTCAAGGTAAGTGTGGCGTTTAAGATGTAGGTAGAAATTGCTCTTGTATAAACCCTGCTTTGCAGAACTATGGTTCTAAATTTGTCTACTGCAGGTAAGATACCGATTAGTTATAACTACTCCACAGAATTCTTATTAACAAACTGATTTTGCTTTAATACAATAACCCACAACCATTTTAAGCATTTTTATTTCTCTCATTATGCAGAGATGTAATCTTAAGATAATAACCAACGCATTACTGAATGAGAAAATACAACCAGATGGACCTAAAAATGGTAAAAGTTCCTCCTTTATGGTGATTTTTTTAACATGTTTTTTAGCTTGTTTAGCTTATTTCACAAATTCAATACTTCCTCTCATCAAATGCACATAATAACTCATTTTCTCTTTTTGGGATTGGCTTTCAGATTGTGATGATGGTCTAATTATTGAGAAATACTGGAGCCAGTGGATTGGCACCAGTGAATCACTGCTGTGGTTAGACTCTGTCAGGTAGGAGTTTAAAAGTTCACATTCTGGATGAAGGGTTTGGTGCTTAATTAATGTTTCAAAGTTTGTATTTTTCATTCATGTATTTCAGTGAGAAGAGCTGGACCAGTGGGAAAATAACAGTTCCTGATGGTGTCGCTTCCCTTGAGGCTTTAGCTCTTGTTATGTCAGAGAACCTGGGTTTGAGTTTCACTCCTGTACCTCTCAAGGTAACAGAACCCTTCAGCTGGTCTCAGTTGGCCAGAAAAGGTTTCTCAAACCACGTGTCTTAAAAAGTAGACGCACATTCTCTAACCTTGCTCGTTAACTTGTTTTATTTGTTGCTTTTCTTTTGTCTTTGACAGCTGATTGTATCCAAGGATTTCTCCTTGTATTTTATCCTCCCTCCATACGCCATCAGACAAGAGGAAATTGTGCTGGAAGTAAACGTAACCAACCATTTAGACCATGACATAGAGGTATGGATAAAATGTATGACGGCTAAAGCGAAACTAGTAAATCATATTGGTATTACCTTCTATTTTAAAAATCCTAAATCCTTCCTAAAAACAACTTTCATATGTTTTAGGTCATCGTGTATATTGCGCAGACTGAGGCCTTTGAGTTTGTTTTGACGGAGCGACGTAACATATCTGTTATAAATGCCCAAAAACTCATTTTGGGATCTCATCAGACGGCTTCATCCTTATTCCCTATAAGGCTGTTGGCTTTGGGCGAGAAGAACATTTCTGTCTTTGCTTTATCTGCGGAGGCCTCAAACAGCTTTACTCAGAGAATTATGGTGAAGGTATGGCATGTAGAAATAAAAGATTGGATTTAACAAGCCAGGGAAAAAGAAAGAGATGTGACTTTGGTACCACTTTACAATAAGGGTCCCCTTATAGATGGCTTATAAATGGTTTATAGATCGGGTATTAACTCATCTGTAGACACTTTTTAAAACATTAATAAGTGTTTATTATTCATTAATTAAGTACAGGAAAGAGACAAAATTGTCTGGTTTCTTGCTAAATATTGAGCCAAATCTGTTCATCTATATATTACATCTAAAAGGTGTTTTATTAAACATTTCATACTAGTTTACTACCTTGTAAGCACATTAATTTATTGAAAACACATATGTTTCATATAATATTGTACTGTATTACCACAATATACTTATCCACAGTAATCAAAGGGAGCCTCATTGTAAAGTGTAAAATGGTAAACTATTTATTAATGACTTATAATGTTATAAATAGTGTACTGTTTTTCACTTTAAAATAAGGCTCCTTTATGGCATTTATACAAGTTTATTAGTCATTAATAAATAGTGTACCTTACATCTCTACATCTCACCTCTTACATCTTACAATAAGGCTCCCTTTGACAGTTGTTAATATGTATAATTCAGTAATATAGTACAATATTATTTTTTATGTGTTTCCAATACATAATTGTGCTTACAAACCTAGTAATATGTACACAAACAGATTACATATTACTAGGTTTGTAAGCACAATTATGTACTGGAAACACATAAAAAAAAATAATATTGTGCTATATTACTGAATTATAGTACAATATTATTACTGAATTATACATATTAACAACTGTCAAAGGGAGCCTTATTGTAAGATGTAAGAGAGTAGGTACAAAATTTATTAATGACTAATAAACTTGTATAAATGCCATAAAGGAGCCTTATTTCGCAGCCTCACTATTTTGCAAGAAACCGGACAGTTTTGTCTCTTTCCCGTTCTTAAATAATCCATAATAAACATTTATTAATGATTTATAAAGTGTTTACAGATGAATCAATAACCTATCTCTAAACTATTTTTAACCCATCTATAAGGGGAGCCTTATTGTAAAGTGGTACCGTGACTTTTTACTAAACATTAAGCAGTGATAACTGTGGACTTCTTTAATGTTCTCATAGCCTGAAGGTGTGGAACAGTCCGTTTCACAGACTCTGTTCCTGGAGCTGGCAGAAAACCCAAACGATCCCACATCTGTTTCCTACTCTTTCCCACCAAACGTGGTACCGGGAAGCCTGAGGGCCCAAATAGCACTGGTTGGTACGTCTACCATTCAAACACCCTTTAATTGACAGACTCTGGGCCATTACAATTGAATGTATTCTGCGCTCAACGTGGAAAAAAAAACAAGCTTTCTTGTCTTGGTGTTGATTTGCACAGGTGATATCCTGGCTCTGTCCATCGAATACTTGGACTCGCTGGTTCAGATTCCCACTGGGTGTGGGGAGCAGAACATGATCCACTTTGCTCCAAGTGTCTACGTTCTCCAGTATTTAGACAAGTCCATGCAGGACGACCCCGAGATCAGGAGCAAAGCGTTGAGCTACATAACGGCAGGTACTCTGTCTTTTACATCATCAATGGTTTTCACTGATTGTGTGTGTTTCATGTAAGCTGCTTTGTGTGATAGAATGTTCCGGTCAAGCCCCAACATTCATTTTAGGATTGTTTATATTATATTTTTTCACTCTAGGTTATCAGAATCAACTGTCCTATAAACGAGAGGATGGTTCCTTTAGTGCTTTTGGACGAAACGACTCTTCTGGTAGCATATGGTGAGTCACCAATTCTGCACATATTTGAACACAAGTCTGTCACTTCTGACCCTCTGATGCTTCTGTGCTCTTTGTCACACCAGGTTAACAGCCTTTGTGCTGCGGTGCTTCATTCAGGCTCGGCCCTACATGCAAATAAATGAGAGCATCCTGACCGGTGCCATGAAGTGGCTCCTGAAACATCAAGGGCCCAAGGGGGAGTTTGTTGAGGTCGGCAGAGTCCTCCACACTGAGATGCAGGGAGGACTGGACGAGGACTCGGTGGCTCTCACTGCTTACGTGCTGCTGGCGTTTCTGGAGGAAGAGACTTACTACGTGAGTCAAAATAGCTGAATATGTTGCAAAACAGACCTAAAATCTGTAGGAAACTTGACAGCTTTATCTGTTTGTAAAGGTCATGTATGAAAGCAACGTGTCTCTGGCCCTGAGGTACCTGGAGACCAAAGTGTCCGGTGGTTCAATCCGCAGCAACTACAGCCTGTGTTTGGTGGCGTACGCTTTAGCTCTGGGCAAAAGTCCTATAGCTACAAAAGCTCTGTCAGAGCTCAGCAGGAGGGATGACAACACAGGTGATTATGTTACAGTTTTGTAATCAGACTTTTAGAAGTCAACCGATTCTGGTGAAGGATCTTTAGAAACCAGGATCAATGGATGATTCATGAAGCTAAACTGTTTGTCTTTGGCCCGTGGATATAAAAGCTTAATGTTCCATTGAATTAAACAGAAATTAAATTGAATAAAACACAGAGGTTGGTTGTGATTTAGTGGTTAAGCCTTAGGGTCTGATGCAGATGAGTTTCAGTTTATCAAAAGCTCACTAAGATTGTAGTCCTGAACGTTTTCTCTCTGGAAGTAACACCTGTCTGACAATAAATATAGAATGTTCTGAAAAATAGGAATTACATTTTTTTCAGAGTGGCGTTTCAGTTGAGTTTTCCAACCTTACAATTAGGGGTGGGCCATATGGCAGAAAAACTTATCAGGATATAAGTGTTTCATATCTGTCATTATCAATAATTATGAATTATTTTTAGACAACTTTGGTCTGACTCTTGTCAAACTTAAAATATCTAAAATACTGCCAAAATACTGACATGACCTTTCCTCTTTGATCCACACTTTCCTCTTGAGCTGTTGCCTCATTTTCTCCTTTCACTCCACATCATTCTTTTTTATTATTAAGCAGTTATGAGAAACTGCTACTGCACATTACTCCACAGGGTTTTTTGCTAGCTTGCCTTGTTTAGCTTCAGGCATTTAGTTGTTGGGGATTTGTATTAATTACACCCTCTTCCTTTTTAAGATGTCCCATTTTAGTGTAACAGCATCCTAAATCAATAATTAATTTTATATTAACCCTACGATGGTGGACTGGTCCAGCAAGCTAGTGCTCTATCACTCAAACGTGCCGACAAGTGGAAGAAAAAAAACCCCGGTTTACACATTTCAATTATTATTTCTATTAACAGTTTGACGCATTTATTTTAAAGGTGAATCTTAGCTTTCCAGGTGTTGTTTAGCTGAAATGTTCTAGCTTATTTTATCAGAAAATTATCAACCTTTAGCAGTTAATAATCAGTGAAATTATTGATATTATATCAGATGTGTTTTCTACTGATATTGAATATGTGTCTACCATGATAAATATCGTTATTTAATTATCACCCAGCCTTATTAATAACTCAGAAATTCTAAATGTTTTCTGCCTTTGTGTTTGGTTTATTGTTCCCTGATGCAGATTATTATTTAAAATGGCAAAAATAAAGTGATCTAATCATTTAGTTAATTGTTGATCGTTCATCAGATCTCATTTCAGCTGAATGAGCCTAATGTCTTGTATTTTATTTTTTTAAAGACAACATCATGATGTGGCTCTCCTCTGCCGGCCCGAGATCACTTGATCAGCAGCCGGGCTCGACACAGATTGAGATGGCCTCGTACGTTCTGCTGGCCTTTTTTATGCGAGGCAGCTTTATTGAAGGGATCTCCCTTGTGAAGTGGTTGAGCACACAGAGGAACCATCTAGGAGGTTTTGGAACAACTCAGGTGAGACTTGACCTGTTTTGACTGGTCGAAGTGGACTTGACTGAAAACATTTTATCGTGTGACACTAAATGTTTTATCCGTTTCAAATCTGGAATTAATAACCAAATATTCCATTTCTCCACATCATGATAGTTTGAAAGAACATTCTCCAAATCTGTGTAGAGTTGTGAAATATGAGCGTAGCAATAATCCAGATGTGTTTTGCCTCGGTTTCCTGCAGGACACTGTGGTTGCTCTCCAGGCTCTGGCTTATTACGCAGCATTCAGTGGTGCTAATGCCATTGACCTGAAGTTTAACATTTCTTCCTCCACGTCTTCGTTTGTCTCACTGTTCTGGATCAACTCAACCAACTATCGAACTTATCAAAGCCAAAAGGTAGCAAAAGAACAAATGTTGGAAAAAGAAAACTAAATTGATGTTTTACATTTGCAGTTTTAAGTAGATAAAAAGCCTAAAAACTAAATATTTTGTTTTTTAGGTTAACCCAGAAAAAGATTTACCTCTAAATATATACATGGATGGAAGAGGCTTTGCCATATTTCAGGTATGAAGTAAAACCAACTAAAACATCTTAAGCAATATTATCATTAAATTGCATGAATCATTTTATGATACAGATTTTATTAGAGTTTGCACTGAACCCTCGCTAAGCTGTACCGTTTCCATACTTTCATTATGTTTGGCTCCGCAGCCTGCTGACAGACTGTTTAAACCACTGGAGCACGCTCAGAATCAATTGATGACAACATGCATGATAACGTCTCCCAGCAGCACCATGTCCCACATAATAAACGCTAAATCAAAACACCAAATGCAAATGTAGCGTGATAATTGACTCGCAGCGGTTAACATCTGGAATACAGACCGTCTGCTTTTAGCACGTCCAGGTTTGATCGCTCAGAGGGAAACTATGGGAACATTTAAACGCTTCACTGTGTTCCGCGTTGAATCCTGAAGGCTTTTGTTCGAAACGCCCGTTCTAAACGTTATGCAGACTGAGTGCAGGAAGTGTCAGTTTTTGTGCGTTTTTTTTCCATTTTTAACTGTTTGTATAAATTTTCTCCAGCTGAACGTTTTTTACAACGTGAAGAGTGAAAACCTGCCGCAGACCTCAGATGAGGATGCGTTCTCATTAACAGCTAATCTTACTGACAGTGACACCGATCACATGACCATGTCTGTGTGCACAAGGTAAGCACTAATAATGTAACGTGTACTGAAAACATTCATTAGTCATTTGGACAGTTATTGAGTTCACGTAATCAAACTCTTTTGTGCTAACCCTCTGTAGATTAAAAGCCAATCAGCCTGTTCCTCACACAGGCATGGTCATGCTGGATGTGAGCATGCTCAGTAGCTTCACGCTTGTCCCTGGAGCTGCAGTTGAAGCAGATTTTATCAAACGGGTGGACAGAACACCTGATAAAATCAGCTTGTATCTTAGTTCTGTAAGTTCTAAATTATAGTTTTTATCTTTATTTGTTTAAGTAGAAACGTGCAGTTTTTTAATTCAATAAGTGAAAGTGGAAGCTCAATGAATAATTTGTACCTTTCAGCAGAGTGGTATCATAGTCTTAAATACTCATAAATACTTTACTATTCAACTTTGCACTAACTGATTATTATCATATTTTAACTCATTTTCTTGCATTCTTTATAGATCAACAAATCTGAGGTTTGCATCAGACTTCCGCTGGTCCGAATTTACAAAGTGGCTCATGTTCAGGATGCTTTGCTGCAGGTTTATGACTACTACGAACCCAGTGAGTCCAGCTGAGAAGCTCAATAATCTGTTGCACATGTGACAATAACACAAAACTGATCACATCATTTGGTTATTTTCTTTTGTTTTATAGCGAGGAAAACAACAAAAATGTACAACACAGACTTTCTCCACAACATGGACTCCTGTTATTTCTGTGGTAAAACGTGTGATCCCTGTCGACCGGGCATCACCATCACCGTCACCCCCTCCATGTTTTCTCGCTCCACCAGAGGAACTTTCTACAGCCTGGTCTGCCTGAGCCTGGGAGTCGCTGCTTTTCTTGTTGTTATCTGATCATAGGAATAACACACAGTGGGTTCACACATATCCTGTTTATAATAGGGGAAATGATTGCAATATTTAGACTTTTATCTGTTTTTTAAGATGAAGTGCACATGTGCCCTCTGCTGTTTACAATGTGTTTTACATTGTTTTTTTTTTTGTTTTTTTACAAAGAAGCCAATGCAAAATATCTTTAAAGAGTTAATGTATTTAAAATGTGTGTGATTCTTATCATTTCATGCATTTTATTGTAAATCAAGCTAGTTTTTACATTTTTATTTACATTTTAACCTACCTTTTATATGTTTAGTTGCTGGGTTTGTATAGCTGGCAACAAAGCAAAAGAAAGATTTATTTGAAACTACACGTGTGTCCTGTTGTCAGTCTTTCAGCACAAAATGCAGACACCTTAAGCTGACTGAAGGTATATCATTATAAAATGGCTACAAAGGAGGGATTTTCCAAATCTGCTTTAGATATTAGCAGGCTAATAAGTTGTGAACCAGGTCCTAGTAGCAGAAATGGGAACGAACTTTTAGAGATGATTTAATGTGAGATTTTGTTTACCTTCTCCCCCCCTGCTTTGTCACGTTACTGTTCGCTGGAGGAATGCATGACCTATAGAAATATGCAGAGTAAAAACACATGGAAGTCTTCTGCAGATCGTTACCAGGTTTGACATGAATTCCATTATTGTGAATGTTATTGTTAGAATTTTAAGCTACTTTGCTCAGTTTTTTTTTTTTTTTGCATTAAAAAAACATTTTGTTCCATTGAATAATTATCTTAGCATTTAGCTGAAAACATGCTAAACTAAAGCTAAACATTATTTATGATTCATCAGCACAGGGGACTTATTAGGAACAGCTCTCTTTTTATTATTATTATTGTTTTTAAGACTGAGTTTTGCTGGAAACTCATGTCTGTTTTTTTATGTTTTGCATATTTTATAGACTCACTGAGAGTGCATTCCTTCTTGGAACACTAAAATGTTCGTAAGCAAAACCAGACGCAGGAAGGAGAGTTGTAGGTGTTACAAAACAGTCAAATCATTCACACAAACGTGCTGACTTTTAGTTTATTTAACTTATAGTTGGAATTTAAAGCTTGTAAAGTGTTTCAGAAATGTATCACTTTCTATTTGTGTTGAACATGGATGTGGTTATTGTGGTGTGGTTTTCACTTTCTTTAGATTTAGAAAGGAGGATTTTTTTATGTTTATACCCCTTTTGATCAAACATGCATCTTGTGTTCAGCTTATATCTGACATGGTAGCTGATAGACAGCTCCATGAGAGATTCTATGAGGTCATTTACAAGGTTTGACTAAAACAGCTAGAGCTCCTTCACGGCTCAAGATGATTTCACTTAAAAACTTTGGTGTGAAAGGTGGTGGTTGATAAATGCTTCTTAAGTAAACTCTAACTCTTTTTTTATACATATAAGATATGGCTGTACTACAAAATGGTGTCAACAGTGTTTTAACCAGATTTTTAACACACTTTGGCAACTATTTTGAGGCTTCACCCTCCAGTTTTCATAAAAATACTCATAAGCTGCAGTTTGAGTTTACACACACTAGATGGCAGACTTTGCTAATCCTAATAGTTGTAAATTAAAGGTTGTGTAAGAAATTCTGGAAGAAAAGACTTGCACTATACATCTGCCATATGTTTTGAGTTAAAGCTGCTGAAGTACAGCAAGCAAGCCGCTCCAAGTCATTTTTTCTTCTTCTTTTTTTTTTTTTAAACAGTAAAAATATTCGTAGAAATGTTCAGGTTGGACTTTAAAGCGACCAGATTCATTTTGCTAGTAAATACTTCCTGGGAGCTTGTCTTTTGTTGGAAACAGCCGTCTACTTGAGGATCATATCTGGCTTTGAGATTAATATATTTTATTTCTCATCAGAATTAGATTAAATAACTCCCATTAATATCTTCCTTTTTGTCAGGATTCCTCAAATTGTTAACACTCTTAACCCCCCCCCCCACACACACACACACACACACACACACATACACACAGCAAAAGGCATGAAGAGGTTTCTCAGCTTTCTAAGAGTAAAAGGATGACATCATGGCTGTTGGAGGCCACAGATTGATTGATTGTTTAGTTTGACCCACAACAAGACTCAGGTTAGAAAAGGTCACTTGTTCTGGCCTTTAAAGTTGTGTGTGTGTGTGGGTGTGTTTGCATGAGAGCGTGTGTGTACACACCTCAAATTAATAATATTCATAAGAAGAATCAAACATGGACAAACTTGCACACCAGTTCATGTCAGGACACAATGTTTGATGACTTCTTACTAAAACTAACTTTAAACCTTTAATTCTGCTTTAAAAAGTTCCAATCTTACTTTAAAAGGAACAAAAACAGACTGGATGATTCTAAAGGTTCTGACTGGGTCATCTTCTGCTCAGGACAACACTTGTGTTTAAACAAATCACATGGATTCAAATCATTGTTCATCTTATTGTACATCTGTCATGAAAAGGAGGCAGCAAAGGAGATCGCTGTTTAAAGGCTTTATCTCCATGAAAGACGTGCAAGATTTTAGTTGGGCTAAATGTGGCAGAGCGTTTAATAATGTGTTTTGGGTACAATTAATATTAAAAGCAGAGTTAGACTGGATTGAGTTCTAGAGATGACGAGAGTCACCGTCACATCCAATAAGCTGTGAACCCCCACTGCTGCTGGAGTGGATGAGTTACACCAGCGACAGAGATCAATGGATAGAAAACTTTTAACTCCCCTGCTAGGCTACCTAAACGACTCCCCGTGTCGATTGAGACGAGTGTTGCTAGTTTAGTTTGGCGAGCCGTGCTTCACTCGCTGTGATGACTCATGGAAAATCCCTTTGAGCTTCCATCCCACCCAGAGGGAGAATATATTTATACAACCCCATGTGACCCCGTGCTGGCTGGACCAGAGAGAAAAATCTGTCCTTGTCAAAGCGGAACTCCACACCAAAGTACTGATGATCCTTTTTTTTTTCTTTTGAGTCTGTTGCAGAAAGATAACCTTTGCTTTTAACACCATGTTGGGGTCCAGTCACAGGTAACAGACGGGCGGAGTCTGGTTCAGGGTTCGTCACTGCCAAAGATTTTGTTTGGGTGTCTGTGCGCAGGTGAATGGTGTCTCCTTTGATGAGTCTTGGTGCGTCAGCAAAGAGTCATGGACACGTAACCATGTCTTCATCTCTGATATTTGTGTAAGTATGAGCTGCTACAGGCCCAAAAAGACAAAAATAAAAATAAATTAAGAACACAAACGGCAGCCTGGAAACAGACTCACAGCTGCAACTGGGACATTTCACCCACAAATGCTCAGGAAGGTTTGACAAAAAATGTTAAACATTTAACCAAAAGGTCAATCTGAAATATCTCAGCAACTATTGAATAAACCAAAAAAGTTTGTTCGGATATACAGTATGTGCTGCCAAAACAACCAGTTCTCCTAATCCTTTGAAATATTGCTTAGTGTAATGAACCACCAGACAAGTTTCTGTTAAATTCATAGGATCTAATTTAAGTCTGAATCCTCTCAAATTAAGTGAAATAATCTGCCAGACTTCTAACAAAATAAATAATCCAACATATTCTGTTCTTCCTTAATATATCAGTCTCAAAACAAGATCCAACATATGTTTTGGTTGAATATAAGATTGTAGGACTTAGTTCACATGTGTCAAATACAATGCGGATGCGGCCCGCGGGTGTTTTCCGTGCCAGGGGGTCCCCCCCCCAAAAAGAGATTTTTTAAATGCAGCAAAAATAAACTTAAGATGAAACTAGATGAAAGATAATAACAATTGTCCTACCCCTGGACTGTTGAGGTAACTTTAAATGAGCCAACACAAAGAAGGCGAGGAATTGGTCAGTTTTACAGATATTGAGCTAAAACTCTCTGGTAGTAGCTGAGGGTCATTCTCAACACATACTTCGATATCTTTCAAATAACATAACTCCGACATGAAAGGCAGCGGGTGATATGCAGTCAGACATTCTGTCCAACAGAGACAGGAATCTCCCCTCTCTGTATGGCATTCATCTGTGACACCATTCTGGGTTCAAGTGGTGGAATTTCACTTCCTTCCAACCCTGGTCTGTTCAACAGAATCAATCTGTTTTTGTTATGGTGAAAAAGCTTCAGTGGGAAATGTTGTTGTTTTTTTTTTTTTAAAGCGTTCCCGTCGTGTGATTGATTGGTTCATTCTGGCTCAGGAGGTCTTCTTGACTCAACGCTTCGGCGCTCCTTTTATCCCGCCTCACGCTCTGAGGCATCCTTCTGTGAGTCCATCTGTCTCTGGGATTCATCTTTATGTGTTAAAGTTTATTAAAAGACTAGAACTCAAACAGTCTTTGGACTCCTTGGAGTCTCTCACCGTGATGCTCTCTGAGTTTTCCGCTCATTTTTCACCTGGGTCAGTTTTTGCTACTCCAGATTCCACTGTCCCACATTTCTTCAAGACTAATAAATGAGAAACAGGTTGAAGCGGGTTTACTTCACGGCTCACGTATGCACGTGTATTTGTGTGTGCAGATATAAGATGAAGCAGACAGAAGACTTGTGACAGCAGCACTCGTGTGTTTGCATAGTCGTGTCTCCCTGACATGAGATTATTTTGTGTCTAAACCGCAGAAAGAGGGGGAGTTCCTGTAGTCTGATTAAGACCAAAACACTGTCTGAGTCGTCTGTGCTGGTGCCATCCACTGCTCTCTCTGCGAAACGTACGGTGACTTCAGGGTTATGCAGAAGCAGAGATCATCTCATTGATTAATGGAGGGAGCTGAGAAAATAAACGCTCCAACTGTGTTATTCCACAGACAAAAGCCTTGGGGATGAAGGCCGGTTGAAACGCTGGACCTGAATGCTGCTGGAAATGCTTGAGTCACAGTTCAGATGTAGAGCAATGACTCAGATTGGAGCTTCTGTGTTTAGTCATCTGGTGGAACCTCAATACCAGATTCACTGAAGGAGAATAATAATAATTTTATTGCCCAAGAACTGAATGAAGACCAAGTGAGGTTTCCACCTGTGTTTTATAAGCAACATATCTCATGAATCACTGAATGGATTTTAATGAACCTTTTAGAAAGTAATCAATAGCTTGAGATCTACAACTAATTAAGTTTTGGAGTCAACCCAAAATCAAGATGGCAGCAACAGCAAATCAGTTTTAGCAAACAACAATAGGCTGAATTTTACTCTTCTTTTTACTGATATTGAGCTTAAATCTGAAGTGATTAACTTTTAGATTCCAACCAATTTTAAGGCCCTGTCACACTAGACGAAGAATGCCAACTTAGGGAAATTTTAAAGTTCCCGTGCCCTCCAGCAGGTTGAGTGTTGACGTTTAACCCAGGCCTGTAGGCAATCCTACAGACTGTTGTTGAAATACCTACAACAGGCTCTGGTCTTTTAAATGGGCCAGACAGCCGGCACTGACGTAAAGTGTGGCCCTTGTTAGATACCACAACATTGTATGAGATTCAATGTTTAACTAAACCAACTAAAACTTGATCATTTCTCAACACAACATGATTTTAGTCCAAAAATCTGGCATGAAAGTTGAAGATGATTTGTATTCTTTCAAGGAATGCTACACCAAGGAAATACTAACAGGAAATACGAGAGGTACTAAATGATTTCTGGATTTCCTAAGATTCTGTTTATGTCCAACTATGTTTGCAGAGCCAGCTGGTAAATACATAAAAATTCTTACATTTTCATTATGGGTCACGCTGATAATCCATTTCTGTCTGTGCATCCAGAGTTCTGTCTGGTCCCTTGTGTCTTGTGTTTTCAGCAGCACTGACCCTGTTGTCTAAATATTTCCTGTCACAACCAGTTTAAGTATTTCGCAGGAAGCTCAATGCCATAAAAATCAGAAACATTAAAGTAAAAGCCCAGATGTCTTGAGTGGCAGAGTTAAAGAGAAGCCCCCGCTGGGTAAAAACAGAAGCAGGCTGATTCCCTCCAGGTGTGAAATGTTGCCACTCTGTTGCTGTTAATGAGCGTGGACGAGCGTCGGGTTCACAAGTTACGAGCTTCACACTCTTAACTTGTGACTCTGTGGCTGCTGGGCATAAATCCAGATCATAGCTGGCATTCACCTGAGGCATAGTTAAATGTGTTCAGGTGCAATGCTGAGTGAGTGAGGTTAGAGTTATGTGATGTCCAATGGAAAGAAAGGAGCACATCTTCAGAAAACAGATTGTTTTGGCTCTGAATACCTAAATGCTCGTCCAGATTTCTTGTTAATGGGGCTTGGGATGGCTTTGATGTTTTCTCATTTATTTACTTATTTTCTGTTGAAGGAATTCATTTCAAAGGCAAGAAAAAAATAAATAAAGCAAGAAACAAAACCTGTACATTTTTTTTATTAAATTGATATTTAATGTTGCCTTTAGTTAAAAATTTTTGGATTCGCTTCTAATTACCATGCATGTTTGTTTAGCTATGAATACAGACAAAGTGACTGAATGTATCAGTTCATATTTTGATAAGTAAAGTATGCAATATGGTTTATTTTATACAGTAGTTTGTAATAAGTACCTTAAAATTACATTTCTGTGCAAAACAAACAATCTGTCTGGCTTGGGAAATTTTTATTGGATCTTGCAGTCACTTTCAGGATGTATTTCTCATCTGTCCTGCTGTTACAACAGTGTGAAACAATGTTGAGAACATAAATCCATATTTGTGGATGTTATCAAACACCAGTGTTGCAAACGTAGACGACGCAAATCCTAAAATAACCAAATCTCAGCCAATCATTATATTATTCTTTGAAGCTAAAGTGCTTCTTTGTGACTCCATTTGTTTTCTTCAGCCACAGACAGCCTCTGTGTTTACATGCATGAATAAGTGAACACTCCACCCAGGCCGCTGACTCATCAAAGGCCTCGGAGAACCGCACACATATACACACACACAGTCTACCCATTATTTTCACTCGCAGCTCTAAAACGGCTCCTGTTGGCCTTTTTGGTGTTTGGAGATGATCAGAGCTCTAGCTGTGGCAGACAGACAAGGAATGTCTGTGAGGACAACATATGTGAGAGACGAGAGGAAACCAGGCTGTGGGAAATAAATAAATAAAGCTTTAGAGCTGGCTTATATCTAGTTCTGCACAACTCCTAAATTCCTGCAAGACAAGTGACCTTATGTGAAGGTTTTGGGTTCATGTCATACACCAGACCATCATGTTTGTAGATGTTGGCTCACTACAAAAACTACCAATTTGGTGCAAACTGATGCAGTTTTACGTCACTGGCAGCATTTTTCTACCTCTAAAAATCAGCTGTTCTTGAAATATGTTTTTGTATTTTCAACTTTTGACTGTATTTAGTTAAGATCCCATTATGAATGAA
>JAUBOC010000002.1:14878027-14907791 GCA_032275365.1 Anablepsoides cearensis
AGTCATTACCATAATCTGGACGTCCTTAAGATTGTCGGGAAGGGCAAAAATCGGCATGATTATCTGTCAGTGTGGCGCTGGCCTTACCGGTGCAGATGTCTTCTTTGAACCCGCAGACTTGACCATCTTGCCGAGCACTTCGTAGCCCTCCACCGTGATGTTGTTGGCCTCCTTGATGGGCTTCTCTGCCACCTCCTGGCAATCCACGAACAGCTTGACTTTCTCAGGGGACACGGTGATGTGCATCTGGGGCAGGGAGAAGATGGAGAGAGGGGCACTTTTAACCAAACATTCTTGTCTTTGTAAAAGTCCACCTCTGCCAAATTTATTGCAGCACAATTGTCTTGGCAAACGGTACTGAGAACATTGGAAATTTTGAAAAGATGTGCTTGGCATTCTTTGTCCTCAGAAAAGGCACGCTTGCACTTAAAAGGACAAGGAGAATTCTTTTAAAAAAGTGCTTCCATGAGACTTTTTAACTGAGCTCCTTTTGCAGACCTTTGTTAAGCGCAGACTTTATTAATCTCAAAAGATCGCTGATTTGGCAAGAGATTATTATTTTACGTCTCTTCAGATGCTGAACCATAAAAAAAGAAATATGCCACAGTTGTCTTTCCAAGGTAGTTTGCGATTATATAACAGAATGAAAAGGTGCCAAATTCTTAGGTTTCCTGCAAAAAATAAAATAAAATAAAATCCACATCTTGAAACAATATCTTTTGTGGCTTGCCATCAAAAGTCCTACACTTTCCATACTTTCCTTTTAGCAGTTGCAAAATTTCCTCTTCTCAACAGTCAAACAAGCTTTTCTTTATGTCAGGGAAAAAAAGCAAGCTACCATTTTTTCTTTCTCCAACGCTACACCAACCACAGACTAGGCCATAGTTCCTGGCAACCATTCACAAAATTACAGTCTACTTCCTTGGCAACAGAACAAACCATCTGGTGGACCACAAACAAAAAGGGTGCCATTTATCAGAGGGTCCTGGCAAAGATGGTTAAATAAGATGATGCTCTTGAGGGCTTACCGAAACAACTTTGGATGATACATTGAGGTGGCAAATTATGACCATGTATATATTACCTCACTGACCAGCAAGTAAACCCAATAAAAACACTTAAGTCAGTGGAAAATAAAGCTTTGGGAGAACTAGCTTTTACTGTTCCCTGATGGTTGTTGTGTTGGAGATGATCCAAATGGGTAACTTTCATTACTTCTATTAGCGTACTCTAAAAGGTTAACACTATCTCAGATATAAATTACATAGGATTTTATTGTTCTTGGCTCCTCTACTCATCCTTCATTGCTTACAGTTGTAAGCCTTGAAAGCCTTGGAACCTAAATATGGTGGATTTCAGGCTTTTCTACTACATAAATACAAAAAATATCAATGATTTAGTTTGTTTTTGTTCGAAAGAAAAGCAAATGAATGGTGAGAACAGAATCAGAGTTAAATGTTAATGCAAACGATGAGATAAATTCTCATTTCCCTCCCTTAAAGGGAAGCTTGTGTTTCTAATATGACACAAGCAAACAGACAAGTCAATTGGATTTATTTTTCCTTGGTAGGAAAATTTAATATATAATTTCCTGTATTCTTGTCATAAATCTTAGGTTTAGTAAGAGTACTTGGCTAAGCTAAGAAAAGGTGATTTATTCAAGTATTGATGAAAGCTGCCAAGATAAAGAGGAGGAAATTTGGCAGCAGGTCCATCGCACCAACAAAGAACTCGAGCAAACGTCTTCAAGGAATTCTGCGCTTTGCTTATCTACGTTCGTTCACCGCTGGCCTAAATGAGCTAAATACAAGTGGGACTTACAAGGTCAGGCTTTCTGCAAATGAACTCTGAACAAAAATTAGTCACTGTAGGAAAAATTCTCTCACAGGAACTCACACCATTTTTTTTTGTGGGAGAGGATTCCCCGTTGGGTCAGTGAGTAGGCAGCAGCAGAGATCTTTGAGAGCTTTCCAACATGTCATGATTGGCGGTATACCACAGGCTTTACAGCCATGGTCACTTTAATAACTAGTTTGAAACATATCTGGATGCACCCTCTGACCTTACACTGTGTGATATCTGAACAGATATTTAGGTCAGAAGTTATTTCAGGATCAGCTATCAGGCAAAGCTTCAACTTCAGATACCTTATGTGCAACAAGGAGCTATTTCTTTCAACAGCGCTCATCCCTATTGGCGAGATCTCAGCGCAGACACAACACTGAGGTCGCTCTGAAAAAGCCTCGAAGTTTCAGAAAACCACTGACAACATGCAAACTCACACCATCACCGCAGGCAGCGGCGGCACTTACTGAAAAGACCAACAAATAAGCAGCTAGGTAGACCGCTGCGGACCCGCCAGCTCATCTACCGCACCACAAACTAGCCACCCAAAGCACATTCAGACTCCAGTCTCCTCTATGGCCACAGGCTGAGAACACAAACACACAAAGATCTGCTCTCCAACTAGACCAGCATAAACAAAATGATGTCATTTACATCAAAAATGGAGCCAAAACTTTCCAATTTCAACTCATAAAGTCACCTCAAAATTAGTTAAATGGTCGAACTGGAAAGTCACTCTGATCTGAGAGCCAATGCATCTCTCAGTACTAAAAGGATGAACTTTGAGGTTGCTGATTAAAATGGGTTCATTTTTATAACCTTAGAATTAGAGAGAGCCATTCAGTCAAATGCAGTTTTGAGAAAAAAAAGGTGATTTCTAACTCGAGGGATTCCAAGCCTGTATAGAAATGTTCTGTACTCTATTGTTCTATGATCCACACCCCACTGTGCTGATACATAACAAAAGATGTGTTCTGCTCTTTGCCTCTTTGAATCGTACATGGAGACATTTGATGTCTCACTTTTCATCCTGTGGGAAACCAAACGGCTGCAGTCTCTGAGCATAAGGCTCTAATAAAGTGGTTTAGCTGACAAAGGAAAACAGAAGTCTTTTTAAAAAATAATACACGTTAGACGAAGTTTTTGGCAGATAGCATGAAAAGTAATTTATTGTTTGTCAATTAAAGTAGCACTCCTTGAAGTAATTTGTTTGTGCCCAAAGTATCTTTTGAGGATGTGTCTCATCTACAACCAAAGCAGATTTTAGCTTAAAATCTGTAGGATTGACCGAGTTAAAACCACATTTTGTGTTTGCTAAGGTCAATTAGCTGTGGCTGCATCGTAAATCAGGTTGACTTGATTTGGAAATATTAACAAACCAACAAACTGGCACAAGTTCAGGCACGTTCAGATCTATTAGCTGAAATGATTTCCATCTTACCGAACATGCTGTGTTTGTATTTCTAAAAACGCTTTTACTTTTAATTAATTAAAAATCATTTATCATCTTTGTTTTCTTTAGAGACACAAAAGAGTTTTAGGCACAAACCTGAAGATACAATCTTAGAATTTGATACATCTCGTTTGAAATTAGAGCAGATTTCATTTCAGGACTATTTTTCTTCGTTTTGAAATCCACTAAAAATCTGCCAGAACAGTCTCCAATTCGTAACCAAACAATCACACCACCGAGGCATCAGAATATTCCTCCCGCTGCTCTTGAAACTTATTTATGGCCTTCAAAGCTCCATATATCACATTAGGGTCCTGAACTAAATAAAACAAAGCTTCAATGTCAAACCATCAAAAAAAAAAAGAATGGCGCCAAAAAATCTCTGACAGCGAACTGACTCTAAGATTGAAAGCAGAGAGTCTTTGAATGTAATGTAAAACGGCTTCATAGTGGAGTGTTTGTCAGAACTTCACTTTAAAGGATAATTCAGGCAGATTAAATGAGGCGGAAGAGCCGCACAGAGAAAATATAAAAGAATGTAAAAGAAATATATGTGAAAGGAGGAAGAATGTAAACAGTATATAAATCCCTCAATTGTCCTCAGAGCCTTTGAAAAAAATCAGAAAGGTCTCTGTAGGGGTCGTGCGGTTTGTTTACCTTGTGGAAGCTCCCGTGGAAAACTCGCTTTGCTTGTGCTTCATTAAACACAGCTTTCTGAATCTCTCCTCGGGTGTCCTTGTTGTAGAAAGTGACAGTCTGGCTGGAAGCTGAAAGGAGAAATAACGACAGTGTCTAAAGATGCACGCAGAGTTCAGGGCTATAGGGAAACACGGTTGTAGAGAAAGGCGAGGTTTGCAGGCTTTAGGACAGGTTTTATAAAGTTTTTCTCAACCTTTTCCTCGTGGCACAGTCATTAAACAAAAGTTTACTTAAGGATTTCTACCAAAGAATATAAAAATCTAAACAAATCCAATTTCAAACTGAGAGCGGTGGATTAAAGTCAGTCGTGTTTCTTTTTGGAAATCCACTAATAACAAAACTGACAAATGATGAATGAATGCAAATCACCCGCTGTCTTTCATGCCAGACTTTTAGATGTAGATTAATTAAGTTGAAGCCATTTTGGTAAAACAACAAAAACCTTTGTGCACAAACTGAAGTGATACATCCTGCTTCCAGTATGTGTTTTGAGTGCCTCTCAGCTTCTACCACATAAAACTTCAGCTCAGTATCCGTAAAACTGACCGAGATGTAGTTGTTTTTGTGTGGCAGCCATCTTGAATCTGAATCAAGCCAACTGATTGGCTTCCAATTATTACTTTCTGCAACATTTATACAAATTTGTCCAGTATTTATGGTAACATCAGTTACACAAACTGACAGGGACAAAAATGTTTTTGCCTGATTTCATCTTTCAGGGTAAATAAACTAAACAAAAAAATAAATGGTAACACTTTATAGTGACTACACCTTATTTATCCTCATTAATAAATGGTTCTTTAACCTTGAAAACATCATTAAAGATAATTCATATTTGCTTGAGTATGTTGGGTTTAGAAATAATTAGCATTCATCAGTAAAATATTAATAAATCTTTTAATTTATACCTTAAGTATGAATTATCCTTAATTAATGAAGTTTCCTAGGTTAAATATTCATTTATTAATGATTAAGTAGGTGTAGTTATTTAAGTTATTTAAGTCTTATCAGAAAAACTAAGCAGATTCAGATACTTGACTTGAGCGGATGATAGAAACTTACGGTTCATAGTGACCCCGACCTCAGGGTTGTTGTTTTTGTCAGCAATCTGCCAGAGGTCAAAGGGTTCAGACGGTGTATCAGGGAGGAGGCGGAAGAGCAGGATGATGGTGTAAGATGGGGGAAGACCATCTGGATGGATCTCCCTTTTAAACATTAAAAACACACTGTCAAAACCAAGCTCTCCTCGCAGCATCAGCCGCAACATTTCATTATGAGACCAACATTAGATCAAACCTTGATGCAATAAACCACAAAATTCAGTTTGTCACACAGGCTGCAAACAATTTCTACTCAATTTTATCTCGATTGCAGCCACACGGAAATCATTTTCTATCTCCTCCAGACTGCATTTGTTCAAAGCGTTTCCATTAGCATGCATTTGATCAGTGGTTGTAGTCACACATGCAAAATCGGCATCATTATAAACATATTAATGAAACAAACCAATGTGGTTCAGCTTTAGAAGGAGCTCTACATCAGTTAAATGTGACCCAAAAGAGGCTAAATCTATTTTTTTCTTGTTTTTCTAAATGAAGATTAAGAGTATGAATGTTAAAAAAAATAAAAACAACATTTTGGCTTAGTGCCACTGCAGAAATCCCTCAAGAGATAAGGTCTGTGGCATGAGGACATGAATATGAAAGATACACTCTCTCTGTTTTCGCCCACAAACACAGTTTGGCTTCAGTTCTTACTTGGTTGGCTGGTTCAGGAAGGAATCTTTGTGCAGTCTGTAGGCAATGAAGCTGTTAAAGGAACCAGGCTCCATGGACACGCCATTCATGCCAGCGAATGTCCGGTCTGTGATGTTGAAAGCATCCAGCATTCTGAATCCTAGAAATAATAAACAACTAGAGTCAAACTGAGACGGTGAAAAGACACAGATTCCTTTCAGCAATGTCAATAAGATGAAGTCATGTGCTCACCAGGTGTGGTGAATCCATTCATGTAGATTAAAGGACAAGCTGGAAGAAGTTTGGAGGAGTAGGAAAAACAGATTAGAGTTTGAATAATTTGATTTATGGCTGAAGTCACCTTCCTTTAATAAACCAGTGTCTAAAAGACAAAACCCAACATATAATAGCGTCTGTCTTACTGGATGTGGCCGTTTCACAGATGAAAGTGATCAGGTTGTCCTGGATTTTGTCAAAAGCGTCGTAGTCGTCAACGACAAACACGTGCCTCTCACTGGGCTTGCTGCCAATAACTGTCAGCTCCCTCATGTCAACGTCAGCCACTCCGACCACAAACACACTGTAGCCTGTAGGCGAGAAAACACACAATAAACTAAATAAACAAAGGCCATTGTTGAGCCCAAACACCACAGAAGGCCTTGTTAGAATGTCGAAACACTTTCACAAATAATCAGCCGCAGGCTTCATCTCTAGTGTAGATGAGAAAATTTCGAAGCCAACAATTTCATTGTTGTGGCGAACCGTATGGACGTGATGAGTACATACCAGAGTGCTGCAGTTTCTCTGCACTCTTCTTCACGTCATCCTGGGACCGTCCATCTGTGACAACAACCAAGACTTTGGGGACGTTTCTCCTCATGCCGCTGTCTGACGTGAACACCTTTTCGTAGACGTGTTTCAGAGCAACACCTGGATGAAGGACGAACCATAGATCAGAACAGAACCTCTTACTGATTCAGTCTATTAACAAGCTAAGTTCACTAAGCGGGTTACCGGTCTTGGTGTTGCCTCCTCTGTAGCGGACTGATTTCACAGCTGACAGGACGACGCCCTTGTCGTGGTAAGTGTTCAGTTTGAACTCAGTCTTGGCGTCGTCGCTGTACTGCACAAATGCAACCTGTTTGTAAAAGGAAAAAATATATATTAGAAGTCTTATAGTTAACTTTCACTCATATAGAAAAACATTATTATTGAGACAAAGCAATGTACCTGCATGCCGCTGGGGCTGATGACGTCGAACGCTGAAGTCATGCTTGTTACAAACTGGATGACTTTGTTGAAGCTGTCATCTCCGATACTCCAGGAGCCGTCAATGAGGAAGACCAGGTCTGCCTTGGCACCTTTACAAACTGTTGCACAGATAGCAGTGTTAATGGCTCATCTGGATGATTAGAAATGGTCCTTTTATTTAATTTGCTTTAATCAGAGCTCTCCTCACCATCTAAAGCAGGTGGGACTGAAGCTGGAGGAGGAGGTGGGGGAGGCTCAGTTGGTTCCATGGTAGGTTGCATCACTGTAACACCAAACAAAATCCCATACAGTAAGGGTAAAAATACATTGTACACCTAAGAAATAGCGAAAAGACCCAGAGTACATTTTCTTACATGTTCTCTCCTTGACGCTGACTCCAGGCCCCTCCATGTTGGGGGTTTGGGTGTACACGGTGGCATTGTAAAGAGTGTCGGGACTCAAGCCATCAAAGCAATAAGTACTCTCTGAGCCTCTCACTGTGACTTCCTGAGCTCCTCTCTTTGAAACTACAAACAAATGAATACGACACAATAACATCAGGACCAAACAGATCTGTTGAGGAGAAATCAAGCACTAAATTGCAAAAATGAGTTAAGCGCGTACTGTCGAATGGATTGACTTTGAGTCTGTAGGAGGTGGCTGCACGGTGAGGAGCCCATCGGAGGCAGAAAGAGTCAAAGCCAACGTTGTAGGTGGTCAAGTCTGTCACATTTAGGTACACTAAGAAATAAACAAGAGTACCATTAGTTCATCTTTGCTTCTAACACAAATAGGCTACGAGGATATCAACTTACGTGTGGTTCCTTGACCAACCAGAGGTGCGCTGACGCCTGTGTTGTACTGGGCCAGCACCTTCAGGTCATAGGTCGTTCCAGGATTCAGGTTATTCAGCTGGTGTGAGGTCACATCTCCTACAAAGATCTCCATGGACTCATCAGTACCTGATGAGGCACATCGAAATGACAAAAAAAGCCTTCAAATCATGCAGCGCTTAGAGAGCTTGAAGTATTTAATGGAATCAAATAAAAGCTTGTTCGTACCCTCAGGCTGGTAGATAAGCTTGTATCCATCAACCCTGGAGGGAGCAGGGTCCCAGGCCACCTTGAAACGGGTGTACCACTCATCAGAAACACGCAAGTTTCTGGGCCCAAGCATTCCCACTGCAGGAAACAAGTCCAAGGTTCACTAAGCTGCTCTGAATCCCAGTGTTTTCCATAGTTTAAAGTGCTTTATGGCATTTTATGAATTAAGAGGTCATACGTGTGCGTCCATCTCCCTCCAGCTCTCCTCCAATTCCATCAGGATAGACTGCAGCCACTTTGATATTATAATCTGTTTCTGGGTCCAGGTTTGGCAGGATCAAGCTGTTTGTGCTTGCTGGCACCGACCTCTGCAAGACATTTGAAATGTGCCATTAGAAATAGTGTTGTTCAGGGATAGAATGTGGCTCTTAGCTGGTTAACTTCTACTTTAAAAGAAAAAAAATTAAAGATAAAACATGCTCACGTAGTTCTCATCCTGTTGTCCTGTCCTTGGGACCCAACTGACGCGATACTGACTGACTGGACCGTCTGCAGGCTCCCATCTAACAGAGAGTGTGGTGGTAGTGGGGTCGTACACCCGCAAGTTCCGCGGACCGCTACGTGGCACTAAGATATATAATTTAATTGTGTTAATTAAGGCTGTCTCAGTCGAGCGCCGTCTTTAAACATTTCAGTTCAGAAACTTACGCGTCTTCCCAGCATCACTCGCGGCGGGTCCTTCCCCATCGCTGTACAGGGGAATAACTCCAACATTGTAGTCAGTGTCTGCGAGCAGCTCTGTTAGCCGAGCGGTGGTGGTGGTGCCTGGTACCAGAATCTGTGCAGAGACAACAAACATGTCAGTGTTTTCTTACCAAATCATGTCTGAGATAAAAGTCTGCACAGGCAAAATCCAGTAGCAGAATGAACATGTTTTAACTTATTGTACGAAAATTGCAACTAAAAAAAAAAAAGATGACAGATTTTGTGTTCTTCTAAGGTTGCTCAGATTGTGCCTCAACAACTTGTTGCTGTGTGAAAAGCAAAGACAAATATTCCTTTGATGTTGAAGGGTGTGGTGGTGTAATGGGGACCTGGTATGTTCTTTAACTGGGTTTGACAGGTACAGACAACGTTTGAGTTCATTAGCTGCACAGAGTAAAAATCAAAGTTCCTCAGGGCCTCTGGCCTTGATGATAACATCCATGAGGGAGTCACATAGGCAGAGGAACTGACCTTTACTAAAAGGGGACATATTGTGCAAAATCCACTTTTTTACACAATAAATGCTTTTTGTTTTGTACTTCAGTCTCTAGGAGTGCAGAAAATTTTAATTTAGTTTCTCCCAGTGCTGCATAGATATCTTTATATTCTGTTTGGGTCATATTTTTCTGTCCACTCAGTTTTCCCTATTCTCTATTATGTCTTCTGAACTATGATGTCTGGACTTAACAACTACATTGTCATCATTTTCATTCTTCTCTGGCTTCGGGTCAAACTCTGCTGCTATATAGTCATAAAACCCTATATATATATATATATATATATATATTTATATATATATTTATATTTATATATATAAATATATATATTGAGGTGTGAAGCACTTCCTTTGCGTTTAAAGAAACAGCATCAAAACAAGCTGCTTTGAGATGAAATGCCGAAAAGAGTTAAAAGAGGGGCTTGTGGAGTTACAATAGGGAGAAATTCCGACCAATGGATTACAGTTCCTGAGTGATTTCAATGTATTTAAAAAAAGGATTTAAAAGTACAATATGTCACCTTTCCAAAGGGTGTTTATAGTTAGGAAGGAAAATGTGTCTTTATGTGAGAGAACTATACATGAGTGCAGGGTTAAGCTTCAGGTCTAAATCTGCTCAGATTGTTCAGAAGCTGATGGTCGGATGTTTAGTTTTTATGGATTCTCTACACGTGACGATGTGGGCTTTATGATGGCATCCGGCACATGTGCAGAAGTAGCAATAAAAGACCTTTTTCTTTAATGAACACATTTTTAGTTTAACCCTTTGGCAGTAAAGATGCAGAAAAGAATTTGGTTTGCAGTAATTACAAACACGCACGCATGAAACCAAACTCACAATAGTCCTATTGATAAGTAGAACACATCTTCAGCTTTTCACATAACAATAAGATCCTAAATGACTGTGCAGAACATATAATTAAATCATATTTTTGTTGTTGCACACCCAGACTTGCTGTCTTTCCATTCAGGTGATGAAGACTCACCGACTGAGAGGGTCTGGTACCGGTCAGAGGAGCGTAGACCACCCGGTACTGTTGGACCGGCCCTGTAGCTGCCTCCCAGCGAACATTCAGAGTGGTGATGGTGGGGTTGAAGACCTCAATGTTTCTGACAGGGCTTCGGGGCACTGCCAATATGTAAGTGATGGATGGCAAGAAGGTGGTTTGGATTAGCGACAGAAATAGAAATGGAAAATGTGAGGCTGTTTTTAAACTTTCTCATATGTCTTTTTTTTTGTCCCATCTTTAATGTCTACGTAGAATAACACAATGTTCAAGAATTTCAATAAAAGGGAAACAATTATCCCAAGCACCCAACAGAGGCACTATTTAATGCTATCAATGGGACACTTCCTGTCGGTGCCCTGGAGGTTAATGAAAAATGCAGCTCTGTGTGAAGCTTGCCTTCAATATAACCGAGGCAGATGTTTTAGGGTCTCTGTGTTCCACCACATAATAACCTCATAAACCAGACTGAAACACAGTGGGTAGAACAGACGGAAGGAGCTTCTGTAGTTTTAATTTTCACAGACAAATCCTTGTTGCTTCGGAAGCAGCTTTGTGTGAGACGTAGTAAATTCACGTCAAACAGTGAACTTTGGTTCTTCACCAAATTAAATAAAACTAAGACAAACTGTAAAAATGTCCCTACACAGGCTAGAAAGGTCCAAAGAAGTAGCAGTTAACGGCCTTGTGGTTGCAATTTGTAGTTGCTCTGTAAGAGTCTGGTTAAGATGTCCAAGAAGAAAAAAAAAAGCCACAAAACATGAGTGGTCATTGCTCGAGGAGCAAGATTGGGGGTAAAAGTAGCCCACATGGAGCATGACCCAAGCCAAGTGAGCTGGGAGCCATAAAATCCATAATACCCCCTTTCTTTTCTAACCTCCCTTGTTAGTGTTTTTTTTTCCAAAAAGAGAGCCAAACACTCAACATGTCCCGTCCCCCATTTTCCAGTCTTTCCTTTAGCCTGACCACTGCCCTTTCTTCTAGGTTGTAAATTATTATTATTACGGTAAAGACAGAGGAGACCCCTTTATAACCCTGCCAACACTGAGGAATTCCTTCCTATGCAATCACACCACAAAGTGCTGACTCATCCCCAACATAGTTTGGTGGTTTAACTGTTGCACCAACTGGAAAAAAAGAAGCTGTGTTTATAAATTGATGATGATGAGAGATGGACTCATGAATGCATAGATAAATGCAATGGAGAGATGGATGAATGGATGGATGAGATGACGATGATTCATGGAATTGGACTCAAAAACAGCAGTTTAAACCTAGAACTTGGCGGGCATGCATGGTGGAAATCTATTGTCAGCCATTTAATTCCAAGTCGTGAAGAAGACTTGGGCTGAACGACACGGACAAACACAAACAGGAACAGACAGACACGGTCAAACTGAGCTGGTTCAGCTGCAGCATCATTAGAGTTGAGCGGTGGATGATGGGTTAAAGGACTCTTGATGATGAAACCACTGTTGTCCCAGAAACAACAGCTCTGATGACTTCATGCTTTTGTCACAAATCAAATAAAAGCATCATTCTGTTTTACCACAAACCTGTTACACTTGGTCTACCACCATCCCTGGACACTACAGAGGCAAAAATAAAAACATATAATGGCCTTAGCCTTCACTGAACATTTTAATCAACTTACTTCTAAACAACAACATTTTAATTTTGAAGATCCAGTGGGGAGATCTGGACAGGTAGTTTAAAAAATACAGTTTTGCATGACGTTTTTCTAAATGCAGCACTTAGATCAAGCATTTTATACCTCTCTGTGCCAACCAAGTCTGTGTTCTTACTCAGATGAGACATTTAAAATTTTCTTTATATGTTACATACATGGAAAATAACTTTAATGTGTTATCCATTTTCTGTAAAAGTAACTGCTTTTGATTAGAGTAGCTTAGCTAACAAGACTTGGATGATGAAAGTAGTTACTGAACATTTAGGGGGAGCGCGCCAGCAGCTAAGGCCAGTGAGTTCACTCTGGACAAACATGAATGGATCCCTGACTCAGGAAAATAGTTCCACTGGCAATACTAAGTATATAACTCACATTAATCCACTGGGTTTTCTAAACCCTAAACTCACTATTTCTTCTCAATGCTCTTGCATAAATCTCTGTTGCATCTTATGATCAGTACCGTGCGTTTCTTACATGTTTTTCCATTCTCAGACATGCGCTGTCCATCTCCAGTGGAATAAACTGGAACCACAGACACCGTGTACAATGTGTCAGACTGCAGGTTCTTCAGCACTGTGTTTAACGTGCCTCCCGGTACCTGAGCCTACACAGAGGAACAATGCAGCAGGTTTGGTCAGCAGTGGGGACTTTACAGTACATGACATTATTTATACCAGTGGTTCCCAACCTGGGGGGAGGGCACATAGCTTTATTTGCTCAGTTTGTGAAAATATCAGTTTATTGATTGTGTATAAAAATCACAAAAACATGTCCATTTGAGTAAATAAAACTCTCTTTACCTCAGTTTGTATTTTTTTTTCCTTTTTCACATAAAGGTTTAACTACTCACTTTAATCTTTCATTTTGACAAAGTGTTTAATGAATTTTTGGTAGAGGTGGGGTGTTGGATTGACACCCTCCATTCCACTAGGGGGCTCTATAGGTTGTTTACTTTTATTCTGAAGGTGCATGTGTGAAACCGGAAGTAACAATGTCAAAACTGGAAAGGACTTAAATGAAGCAAACATCTAAAAAAAACTTTTTAAAAAATGTCAACATTTACAGTTATATACATTGTCCAATGTGGTAAGGTATTTGTTATTGTAATAATAAGCTTTTGCTTAACTGTTTAATTTTTTGTGTTGTAAACTATCGAGAATACTTGTTTTCCCTGCATGAGTGTTCTGGAGAAATTAGCATTATGCTAGTAGTTCTCTATGGGGTTTAGACTGTAAAATAGCTGCTCATTAGCACAATGCTAATAATTGCTTTTTGCAAAATATGGATTAATATTGATATGTTATTGATTCAAATGTTTTAAAGAAGTACAATTAAATGTGGTTTACATTGTATTATTTGCTGGTTTAGATTCAACCCAGCTTTAGTTGTGTTTGGTTTATGCAAGTCACTATGATGGTCAAATGTAGGTTTATAAATTTGTGTTTTTATGAATATAACAAAATTTAAAAGACTAAATGTAGTTTATTCTTATATACAGTTTAACCGGCAGCAGCTGCCCTGTGTATTTCAGTGGGCAATAAGCTATTGCCTTTTATTATTTGTGATATGGGGAGTAGCGAGAGGGGGCTCAGTTTGGCTTGAAATATAAAAAAGGGGTCTTTGAGGAATGTAGGATGGGAACCACTGCTTTATAACATTATTGCCTCTTTACCATTTCTTCTTGTCCTCCAGCTGTAGGAACATAGAAGATCCTGTACTGACGCACGGAGCCTTCAGCAGGCTCCCACTGGACATTCAAGGTGCTGGTGGTGGGATCTGTCACCCTCAAGTTTCTAACACCACCCAGAGGCTCTGTCATTTAAAAACAGGTACGATATATTTACTTGTTTATATACGTATGGCTTTTATTCAGGAGTGTATTTATCAAGAACCCTTAATACAGTATATTCGTTACTTACTGGTCTTTCCAAGCCCATTCAGTTCTCCACTGGGTCCATTGCCATAAATTGCAGTCACGCTAATTGCGTACTCAGTATCAGGAGTCAGCTTGGGAAGCAGGACAGAGGTCTTTCTTCCACCAACCTGGGTCTAGTTGAGGAAGAGTAAATCATATGACTGTAAACTTTTCAGAATCTTACAAAGCAGAGATGTTAGTTTGCACCAATAACAAACAGGATTGAAAATCATTAGTTTAAGTAACAAAACATTAACTCAGCAGGTTTTTTAAAGACTTAAATGACTTTTTCTGATATAATATTGGAAGAGATCTTTTGAAAATCAATCTTGTGTTGAGGAAGATAAATTTCATGTGTGTTTGGATGGACTAAAAAAAATATTCATGGATTCCTGACACCAGTAACTTCATGGAAAGAATTCTACCTGAGAACTACGAGGCTGTTGGCATTTCCGAAAGGGAACGCTTTGAGTGTTTTTGGACCTGATTGGTACATAGTGCTCCAGCCAAGGTAAATCTCTGAGCTGATGCTTGAAACAGCTGTTAGTTATGACTGGTGATGTATTTACTATACTGCTTTTGGCTTATTGTAAGCAAAAGAGTCAATGCTAAGCAGCATCTTGGTCTGTGGAACTGTGAAGGTTAATCATTGGCTCGCTGCAAACGTTAAACCAAGGTGATTTGAGTTACGTTAGTGCATTATCTTTAAAATTTTATAGGTCGACCGCATGAGCATCTTCCATTCACTGAAGCAACATGAACTCTTTTGTATAACAAAGTACTCTAAAGTCAAATGTGAGGACATCTGTCCAGCAGCTGAAGTTCAGGTCAAACTGGGTCGTGCAGCTGGAGTTTAATTCCAAACACGGAACCAAATCTACAACAAAATGTCCGAAAGAAAATTCAGGATGTTGCAACGACCCAGCATAAGTCCAGACCTTGGCCTGCTGTACATCATGATCTGAAGAAATGTTCTAAAGACAAGTTGGCCAAAATATCTTCAGAAAAATGTGTGACCGATAAAGTCATCCAGAAGACAACTTGCTCACATTGTTATTGCTAAAAGAGTTGTGCTTCATTGTTCACACAATATTTCCACAGTTCTTCTTGCTGTTTATCCAAAAAAAGCTAAAAGTATGTGAACCAAAGTTAGACTTCTTTATTTCACAGCTACTTTATGTGTCTATCAGTCTGTAAAATGCTATGTGAGCATGTTTCCCTATTTTTAAAATCTAGCTTTTAAAGTCAGTGACAAATGTGACAGAACAATGTTCACCATCCAAAAAAACATGTTTTTTTTACATTTGTTAAATCCGCTAAAACTTTATGACCTTCAGCTGTCTCAGAATTTATAATAAAAGTAGAAAACAGCTCATTAATCCATCAAGATACGCGAATCAGAATGAACTAAAATACTGAATACTACTGGCAGTTTTATGTATTTTTTTTTCACATCGAAAGTCAAAAGTCGAGGGAGCAACACAAAGTCCAATAAAAAAATGTAAAAAATACAGACAGAATGCTCATTTCCTCTCTTTTTTTGTGGCAGTTTTTTAACATCCTGTTTAGGACTCTAACTGTGCTGTGACTTACACTCTGCATCCGGCCTCCAGCTGTGGGGACGTAGTTGACCCTGTAGGTCTGGACCCGGCCCGTAGGTGGAGTCCATCTGGCGTTCAGGGTGGTGGTGGTTTCATTATACACAACTAAGTTGGTGGGAGGAGCATTTGGTACTGAAAAATCATACAAGCAGGCACATTAGGTACTACCACACACAAATCAGATTCTGTTACATGTAGAACAGTGGTTGGTTGAATGGATGGTCTTGAAATGTCTTTTAAAGACACAGTCCTTCATCATTTGTTCGGCTCGACTTCAATGTGGTCTGCTTTTGCCAGTGAGTCATTTCGTATCAAACGTTTTGTTCTAGATGAAACTTTTCTTTTACAATAAAATAAAGGACTGCAGCTTTAAAGAGGAAAAGACAGTCCTCGCGGATTTGTCTTTTCTGAAGCAGGCATGGGTTCTCATGATTGGCAATGGATTGATGATGATGATAGATGGACTCATTAATGAACAGATAAATGCAATGGAGGAATGGAAAGATGGATGGATGAGATGATGATGATAATTCATGGAATTGGACTCAAAAACAGCAGTTTAAACCTAGAACTTGGCAGGCATGCATGGTGGAAATCCATCGTCAGCCATTTAATTCCAAGTCGTGAAGAAGACTTGGGCTGAACAAGACGGACAAACACAAACAGGAACAGACAGACACGGTCAAACTGAGCTGGCTCAGCTGCAGCATCATTAGAGTTGAGCGGTGGATGATGGGTTAAAGGTCTCTTGATGATGAAACCACTGTTGTCCCAGAAACAACAGCTCTGATGACTTCATGCTTTTGTCACAAATCAAATAAAAGCATCATTCTGTTTTACCACAAACCTGGCTCACTTGGTCTACCACCATCCCTGGACACTACAGAGGCAAAAATAAAAACATATAATGGCCATAGCCTTCACAGAACTTTTGAATCAACTTATTTTGAAACATCAACATTTTACTTATGAGCCTTTTCTGAAGATCCAGCTGGAAGATCCGGGCAGGTAGTTTATAAAGTGCAGATCTGCATGAAGTTATTATAAAAAACAGCAGCTAAATCTTACATGTCCTCTCTGTGCCCATCAGATCCTCGCTCTCTGACTCATCTGGGTAGATTGCAGTAACATGCACGTTGTAAGGCGTGTCTGGATCCAATTCCTCCATAACGTGGCTTGTCTCATCATGGTTTAGAATGGCCTGATGGGGAAAATAGTCTGTGAGAAGAAATATTCTAATAGTGGAGACATATGAGTACAGCCAATGTTTTTTGGTATTTCTGTAAGAATGCCAACGTATTTTGTTAAAAAAAATCTTTCATAGCTGATTATCTCTTACAAACTGAAAGTTGTTTTCTCCTTTCTTGGTCCATCCAATGCGGTACAGAGCCACATCAGGGGCCCCGTGATCCCAGGTGGCTCTGAAGCTGGTCTGAGTGATTTCTGAGAACCGCAGGTTCTTTGGCGCCGGAACCACATCTACAGAGCAGAAAGCAGAACGAAAATGTATCCTGCTCTTCACACGGTGTCAGGACGTGAGTTTTCTTTTTTAGTACCGGTGATCGCAGTCCCCAACATTGGCTGTCCGGGTCCCTCATCATAGACTGGAGTAACAGCCAGAGCGTACTCAGTCTGTGAGATCAGGTTGTCCAGTTGTTTCTCGGTTATGCTTCCATCCACTTCCAGCTGAAAAATACCAGAGATAAATCGTTTTTTTACATGTCATTTCAAAAGGAAACTCAAAGAAAAGGGCTTTTTTTTGTGATGCATTGTTGCTTGAACTGGTTTGTCCCTCAGGACTGAAAAAACAAAAGCTTAGAGGCGTCACCTGGGAATAATTTGTCCTGCCGTTGGTGTTGTGAGGGGCATGCTGTCACTGGCTTCTATCACAAACATCCTCAACCCTTGACTCACTTTCACATGTGTGTTTCCTCCCTGGGAGCTTTGAGGATCACCTCCGTCTGATTTATGACAAAGGATTTAGCTAAAACCCAGACTCTGCTACTCCTGCCCGAGAACTCCCAAATGGAGAAGCGCAACTATAAAATATTAATCCATGGTAACCACGCGTAAACCCCTGCAAAATCATGTTTTGATGTTTTCATCATCTTTCACTGAACGTTCCTGAACCAACCAGCTGCGGGATCCATTATGTGGTCTGAGCCAGAACAATAAAGCATCCGTCAGGACCATCAAAATAAATTTGTTCCTATCAAACTACATTATTCCTACAGACAACAAGTAAAGCACACAGAGTGGAGGATTTGTAAATCATTTTGCTTGTATGCCTTTATTTAATTTAAAAAAAAAGGAATGACAATAAAGAGATGTGGGAATAGCAGGAACCTTTCCATCCATGTGGTAAACGCCCTCACAGCTCGAACATCTGGCTGCCACATGAGCTTTTATTGTAAATTTAGGGACGCTGGGAAAGTTCATCACAACAGAAGACGAGCTCACCTCTTTCGCGTCTCCCTCCTCGGGTTGGTAGGTGATGATGTAATTACGAACAGGACCGGGCGCAGCGTCCCAGTTGAGCACCATGGTGCTGTGGGTGACATCACGGACCCTCAGCTCCCCCGCCGGTGGCCTGGGCACTGAATAAAAGACACGAGTTTAGATTTAGGATAAGAAGCTGCTGCCTCTGTGTAATAAAAAGTGTGATTAATAACACACTTACAGGTGACTCCCTGCTTTGTCAGTGGCTCGCTGGCTGATTCGCCGTAGAGGGCGAACAGAGAAAGCGAGTAGGCTGTGTTCGGGAGCAACTTCTGCAGCTGGACGTCAGTTGTAGCTCCGCCCACTCTCAGCTGAGACCCAATCAAAGCAAATGACAAAAAGGGTCAGAAAGGCAGCGAAGTGCAAAACCTAAAGAAACAGTTTAAAATGAATCTTCAGAACATCTGAACAACTATTGATCAAGACCACAGGAGAAGATTAGAAAAGAATCTTGAAACTTTTGCACTTCTTTTGACTTTTACATTTCTGAAAATATAAAAATCCCTCTAAAGGCAATGAGAAAAATAATTAGCTTTAAGCACATCTGCTGAATATGTTTGTTTTTTTTTCGCCCACAGGGTTTGACACTTCATGAACAAACCGTGATGTTCCCTTTGCAGGGTGAGCTCATAGTTCATACACCCCCCTTATGACTAACAACACCCCTTTTGTGTTTTTTTTTTTGAAGTTTGATGAATGGTGAGAAAAAGAGTTGTTAAATGTCAGGTGACGTCTGCATTTTTAGGAGGTTAGCAACGTGTTTATGTGTATTTGCTGCATCTAAATGTGAATTTTCATGTTCCTCCAGATTTGCTTTATGGATTGTTTTCTTGTTGAACAATTATTGGCTCTCCGGTTGTGTTCGTGTCACCTCCTGCTCCGCGGTGGGCTGGGTGGCGTTGATGGCGCTGTACAGCAGCATGTAACCCGTGGCGCCCTGTGCCGCTTCCCACCTCACTCGCATGGTGGTCATCTGTTCATCGTAAATGTTCATCCTCCTCACAGCACTCAGAGGAACTGGAACAAAATAGTGAAAAAAAGAGAAAAATTTGATTAGCATGAAGCATGCAGGGATGGACATTTATCTGCATGTTGCTCATATTAAAATACTGAAACATTATTCACTTGGCAAAAAGGCTGGTTTCTAATGTGTCTAATATAAACTTTTAAATCTCTACAGCACCAATAAAATGCGAGATTAGTCAAAATTGTTCTTGAAAGTAAATCTAATTAAGTAAATTCCTTCTGAATTTCCATCTAAATGAGGTTTATTGCTGCTGCTCTCTTTATAACCAAGTCAGTGAATGCATATAGCCTTTAAAGGTTTTATTAGAGGAGACCACACAGGAAACACCGTCACAGTGTGTGAAACCTGTGCAGCTGAGCCAGAGAGATCCAGTGACACCGGCTGACTCAAGAAAAATAATCACAGGAGATTTATGAGCGTTCCGAAAACTGAAATTCTTTCTCATCCCGAGCACCATAAATCTAAATTTTCAGAATTTGACTCTAAATCACAGAGTTTGGAATAACCTTTTTTAAAGGTAGTTGTAGAATGTCTATGTGTATATTTAAAAGGCAGATAAAAGGTAGTTTTCTATGAATTGTTGTTTGAGTTGATGTTTTTTATTTTTTATTTTTTATTTTTTTTTAATTTTTATTTTTGTTTTGTAAATTCTGTTTGGTTTGAATATATTTTGGGGACAAAAGGGGTAGACATTATAAGATTTATTCTTCTTCTGCTACCTTTCATTTTATTTAGATTTTTTGATTGTGTATTTTCTTTGTTTTTATTGTATATATTTTATTGTAAATATTTTTAAATGAAATTAATAAATTTTTGAATTGAATTGAAGAATATCTCAGAAAAGCAGTTCCTGATTAATATAATCAAAAATTCAGTTTCCAGTTAGGTTTATCCATGTAACATTATGTTTTATGTAAATAGAAAATAAGAGTTTTTTTAAGGGTTTCCAAGCCCAACATATTAAAACTAAAATGTTTCTAATACTGACATAAAGTTCATGCAGCAGTTGTAAAAAAAATAAGTTTAAATAAAATCTCCAATAAACTAAAGTTAGACAGTTGTTTTTATTACATGGTTAGGAAAAATGGTCCATGTTTGCTTGTTAAATATATTTTCTAAAGAGCTTAAACTGTATGTTCTGAAGGTGTTAAGCTAATATGATGTAGTTTATTGTGGAAGATGTTTGAAGTTGTTGAAGAAAACAAACTCACGTGTGGTTTCAGTTCCTTTCAGAGGCTCGCTGCTCTCCTCACCGACAACGGAGTAGACGTTGACCAGGTACTTTGTCAGTGGGTCAAGACCCTGCAGGACCACGGTGGTTGTAGTTCCATCCACAAAGACCTAAGACAAAAACAGTTAAATTATTATAGATACTTTTTTATTTTTAAATAAACTGCTTTTTTCATGAAACACTCATATACAATGAAAGAAGCATTTGTTGAAGGAGTTAGTGTCACATTCATGTCAGTGTTTTTAGCAATGATTTTTACACAAACTGTTAGAGCTTGGAGTATATTTTCAGGATGACTCTCAGCTACTTCCACACCTAATTTAAGCTCTACATCTGGCAAATGAACTGAGCTAGGGCTATTTGAGTGTTAAATAGGATCAGCTGTGGTAGCCATCTTGAGCAGGGCTGACGACAACATTCACTGTTAAACAAAACCTTGAGAGCGGGACAAAAACAAACAGCAGTAATTAAATTCAGACAACAATGATGCATCGTTTCCGCACAATGTGGAGGCAGCAGTCTGCTCTTTATTATTTGTTTTCTGTTCCACCCGAACCCAGAGCTGTGTTTGTGGTCCTTTGCCCCCCGTATCAGACTGTGATGTAACTGGACACCAACATGGAGGCCAACAAAAACAGGAGACTGGAAACAGAACTTTGACTGGAGTTTCCCCGATAAAATCAGCTCCATCCTCAGCATTTTTTCATCATTTTTATTATTATTGTTATCAGCTGTTATTTGAAGCAGCATCTAATGTTGAGTACCTCCTGTGGCTGTCCAGAAACAGTCATGTACTCCACACGGTACTTTTCCACGGGGCCTTCAGGACCAGTCCAAGTGGCTCTGAAGGTGTGATGAGTCACCTCTGATGTCACCAGATCAGTGGGAGAATCCGGAGCTCCTCCTGTTAATATAAAAAACAATGCATCAATGAATATAAAGGAACATTAAAAGACTTTCTGCTAGCTTTAATGCTTTTAAGATCATTCTAGTTAACAAACATGGATTATTTTGCCTGGTTTTGTTCCTCTTGTCTAATAGAAAGGGACAAATAATTTGGCAACACATAAAAGCACAGCATGCCTCTGCCATAGCAAGTCCTAACACAACTTTGTACACATCGGGTTACTTTGTTATTAAGCTTTTAAAGTCGATCCTTCCCAAGCAGCTTCTTAATTTAATTAGGAAGCAGAAGGTTTCTCTTTCCAAGGAGGTCAAGAAAATATTAAAAGAAGCAGAAAAAAAGCAGGTCTGCAGAAACTTCCAAACTTTTAGAAAGCTCTCTGCATCCTGCGGTCTTTTTTATATTTTTCAGTGTGTTGTTTATTTTACGGGAGCTGAACTCACATGCAAATCATTCTCTCTCCCCCTCTCTCCTGAGGACATTGTCTTCACTAATACGCATGTTTTTATAACTCTGCCAAACATTTTAACTCCAAGCAAGGTCTGACTGTAACACTGACTACACAGAACACTGTTATTTAAACTAATAACACTATAGTTTTATTTGCACTACTCCAGAAAACTGGATTGTTTTGTTCGCTGCACCAACACTTGGACCCTGCATTTGTTTCAATTCATGATGTTTTTGCTTTATTTACTTTCATCAGCCAGATATGATCCAAACTCAGACATACCTGGCCCCTTGACACTGTTGCAGAGGTTGTCACTGAGATTGTCCACAATGTCCAACAGGAAGGAGAAATCAGCCACGTTGTACATGTGGATGTCGTCCGGATCAGTGGCGATGGACCTCAGCTCGTTCTCATCTGCGTTCTTCACACCTAAAACCAGTAACAGCTTTTAGCCTCTTTATTTCCACTAGGAGTGTGTGAAAGTTGACAGAGATTATGTTTGCTTACCGATGGCATAGATCTCAATGCCCTGATCCCGCAGGCCCTGAGAAGACAGGACGACCTCATCCTGGGATTTACCGTCGGTAATCAGGACGGCGATCTTACGGGCGCTGGGGCGCATCCCCACACTCTCTTTGAAGTTGTTTCGAAGGATGTAGCTCAAAGCCATACCTAAAAATCCGAGATCGAAGAAAATTTATCACTTAACTTTTACAAAGTCTTTAAAAAATTGTAAAAGAAAATAATGTACCTGTCATCGTGTTTCCTCCTTTGTAGGGCAGTTTGGTCACAGCTTGCAGGAGCGAATCACGAGTTGGATGAGCATTCAGGTGCCATTCAGTCTTTGGGTCTCCGCTGTACTGGGCAAGCCCTACAGAGACCACAAATGTTTAGTCATAATAACACTGAAATCACCTTCGGCCTTTAATTGGGACTGTTTATTATTGAAGGACGCACCGATCTGGACCCGATCTGGACCGATCTCAAAGACTCCCACCATGCGGCCAATGAAGGCCCGGATAGTCTTGAAGTTAAGACGCCCGATACTCCAGGAGCCGTCCACCAGCAGCACAATGTCCGCCTGTGCGTTGGTCTTACACACAACATCTGACGAGGCAGAAATGTGAAGGTTTTATCATGGAACAGATGTGTGAATTTCAAAGAAGTTGCAATTTAACTTCAATGCAAAAAAAATGTGTCTGGAGCAAAATAAATGAGTTAAAGAGAAATTCAAGGAAACATAAGAGGGAAGTTGAAAAGAAAAGTAAAAGATGTGACTTCAGAATTTGAAGAAAAAGCAAAAATAATTTACAGAAATCTTAAACATTTCCAAAACATTCCATCTTTTCCAGTCACTTCAGGACCAGGTGGGATAATTGTCTTCTCTCCTGCAGCAGTTGTGCTTCCATGAGTCCCACAGGAACTTGGTGCCCTCGGTGCACCTGGCACATATCAAAGGCCTCCGCCGGTAATATTTACAAACATGAGTAATGATGACAAGGAGGAGGTCCAGTCCTGTGTACCTAAAGGAGAGCTGCAGGTGTGCAACAGTGACGGGCAGATGTTGCACTAACTGCCACTTGCTGCAACTAAAAACAGGTTACAGTACACTTAATGCTCAGATTGGTTTGCTCATAAAAATATGCATTCCTTCAAAGGTACATTTTCTGTCATAAAATATTTCTGACAGATGCAGCTATAAATGATACACAGAAGAAACAAAGCAATTAGATGTTTTACTTGACCGTTTTTAAGTTGGACTAACAATAAAAAGTTACAGATATATGCAGTATAATATAACTAGGCACCTACTTTAGTTTTTTATGTTTTTGGAATTATTTTTCATTTAATCACATCCTGCAAAGGGAAAAGATTTCCTCCAAGCAGTAAACTGCAAACATGAATGAGCGGGGAGAAAGAGTGAAGTAACATCTCACAGTTAGTGAGTAAATAAAGTGTAGCTTTGCACAAACAAACCAGTGATTTGTGGCTTCGCTTTTCTAAACTTTGACAGCAAAACATCGAGCCACCCGCCAGAAACCGGAACTTGACGAAGCTGTGGCTCGTTGTGCAGCAAACAAATAAAAAAGCTGTTTTACAGACAGTTATGTTTGCTGTTAACATGTTGACCAGGATGGCAAAAACGCCTGCCTGTTCTTCACTATTAGGTAGAAATAAATTGTCGTTTCTTAATGCGAGGTGTTTTACGGAGCAGTCGTCTGTCTCCTTATTAGGAGCAGACAGTCAAACTGACCTTCAAGTTCTTTCCAACAAACACATTTTTTCCTTCTCTTCACGCTCACTATCTAGGCACCGTGTTCCGACACACTGGGTAATAAAACACTTCAAACCTGCAAATAAATTGTCCATGCATGACTTGTATTTACAGACCTGCTGTATGGACTGGAAAAAACACTAAAACCTCTAAAGACATCAGGATGAAAACAGGAAGAAAAAAAAACGGGCAGACATACGCAACTACGTCTGTTAATACATTAGGTTTAACTTTGTAGAAAGGCCTTTATAGAGCATCTTTGTCTTTTATAGGATGTAAGTCTCGGGGGGGGGGGGGGGGTGGGGTTCTAAAAATAAAATTTAATGTTAGATACAAACTCAAATGTTTAATATTGCTGAACAAAAGACCCCGAAACAGAGCCGAATCACACAACCTAGCAAGGTCCAGGGGTATACTTCCCTGGAAAATTTTGTAAAAAAGCTACACATAACTATTTTCCAGCCATTTCAAGAGCATTTTACTAAGTTCTTTTCTTAAACAACATAAAATCAGTATTTTATGGAGGTACAACACTGAAGACCAGGCTTTAACCTGAACTTTATCTGAGATCAGAACTGAAATTTCCATTATCCTTATTTTGTTTTTTATTGACACACAGAGCACCAGTAGTTAGCCTTGACTGCATCATATGAAATATCCTCTGCACTATATAACACCTCATGTAGTAACAAAGCAGCTGAAAACCCCACAGGACAAGATGCCTTCAGAAACTTGAGTAACCAGCGACTATTCTACAGACTAAATTGACTTTAAATATATATATTTTTCGTTCTCTATTTTTGGCACTCCCTAGATGAAGGGTGCCCTTAGCATGTGCCTATACTGCCTATGCCATGGGCTGGCCCTGCCCCAAATCCTGCTTTAAAGGTGATGGAGCTCAGTTTTAACTTCCAACAGATGTTTTTGGTTGTTTTGTGGTTTAAAAAGGAACAATTCATAATTGAGCTAAAATCTTAAGCAACTTTACTTGACGCTGTGAAATATGGACCATCGGGATCATCAGAGTAAGTGGTGTTTTCCTCTCCAGCCAGCGGCATACTCTCTCCTCCATCAAACATACCAAACACACTCACTGTGTATTTGGTACCGGCTCTGTGGACCAAAAAACAAGAAAACAGCGTCTTTACATGAGATTCTGGTATTTGTCCTGCGATGTCTGAAATGAGAAAAGAGCTTTAGGACGCACCTGAGCTCCTCAAGCACCACAGTGTTGTCATACGGACTGATCACAAGTTCTCTCAGGTCGATGTCATCCTCAACAGGGTGGAAAGTGACTTTATATCCTTTAACATCACCGGGGGCTGGATCCCAGGTTACTCTGAAACTAGTCTTTGTTGGTTCAGAAGTCTGAAGGTTTCTTGGACCTTTGAAAGGCGACACTGAAGAGGACAGACATGCACAGATTGACTAAAGTAGAAATCTCCAAGCACTGTGTAATTACTGGTATGTTTAATGCTTTTTGTAAAGTGAAACAGCATGAGGTGGTTGTGATCAGGACGTACGTGTCGTTCCTTCGCCTTGCCTTGCTTTGCCTTCTCCGGAACGGTAAACCGGCACAACTGAGATGTCGTAGGTGGTGAGTGGAGTAAGGCGTCTCAGCACAGTGAAGGTGGTCCCACCGGGTACTTTAGCCGCCAGCTGCCGTCCTCCTGACTGCGGTTTGTAAGTAACGCGGTAGTTGAGTACGTTTCCGGGGGCTGGCTGCCAATCCACCTTCATGCTTTTCTCTGTCTCTTCTGAGACAACGATGGCTCTTCCAGCAGCTGAGACTGCAAAGAGAAAAAAATAATTAAAACACTGCATATGATGATTTTCAGATGGAATTCTCTGCTAAATTTGAGCTAAACCACCCGTGTTTCCATTATACTTCTGGAAATATAAGCAGCATGGATTTCCTGCTTTAAGTATGTTGGTTTCCATACGTGTGTGAATCTATTTCAAATTTCCAGAAATGCACATCAAAAGGCACAAATTTTCATGACTGATCATGTTTAGATGATGACTATGGAAGCAAGGCTTAAGATGACTTTAGCAAACCCATAAACATACTTCTTACTTTTTCCATCTTGAGTTCCTGAAACTATTTCATTTTATTTTTTTAGAGAAGGGAAAGGCAAGTCTGAATAGTGAAAGGTTTCGACATGAGCCGAGGAAAATATTCAGAACGCTCGACTTCAGAGGGAGGACTTTTATTAACGGAAAAAAGCAGCATGTCCAAGTTTGCCATGTGGCTGAGCCCGACGAGACCTGTGATTTATATAAAGCAGAAGAAAAGAAAGCAACGGGTAGACGGACGACGTCAAGAAAAGAGAACATCTGAGTTGACAAAGCTGTTTGTATTTGGTCTGTATACCACATTTCTGGCTGGCCAGATTTAATAAACACTAATGATGGTTGGAAATCACTTTATTTGAGTACATTCCATTTCACCAAGTGGTGGATAAATCTCTTCTAAATGGTGCAAGTTTCCGTTCAATGTGCTTTCCTCATCCAAGTGTGAGTATAGTCTAACAAGAAGAGGGGCCAGATTCTGGTGGACATCTATGAAAACTACGCACAAGTGCTTTGGACATTATGTCACCAAATGTGCAAGTAGACAATTCCTTATTTGAAAACTCTTAGCTGAACAACAGGGGTTCCTATTTCCTCAAGAAACCCCACAAAGGTGCTTGACAATGTTGTAAAATGTGCAGTTTGCAGCCTGTGAAACCTTATGTATGGATTGGTTTACAGAGTGAGAGGCATTTCATGTCATGCATGGAAGAAAACAATAAGCATATAGGAAAAAGCATCTATAATAACTTACTATCTGTGGTTTCCTCTCCATTCAAAGGTTGGCCCTCTCCGTGCCCATAGATGGCAAACACAGACACTTGATAAAGGGTCTCAGGGGTGAGACCATCCAGAACAGTGGCTGTGGTGTCCCCTTGTATTGTCTTTTCTCCAGCCTCATCACTGAACATAGACTTCCAGGTGATCCGGTACTGGCGAACGTTACCCGGAGCCGCAGTCCAGGACACTCCGAAACTGCTTTCGGTGACATCGCTGGTCACCAGGTCTCTGGGGGAGCCGAGCTCTGTAGAAAAATTAAAACCAACAGCGTGAGACGATGAAAAACCATGGGCCAGTCAGTGTGCAACACATTTAGAAATAAAAAGAAAAAATCTAAATTAGTGTAAGACAGGTGTTGTGTGTATTAAGTTATGAAATGGTTCAGTGATTGTCTCACCACTGTGGTGCTAGTTTCTAATGTAGATTTATGTTGATCAGAGGAAGTGAGTAAGACACAAAAGGCATCAGCTCTAGCTATAAACCACCAGCGCTCACTCATCTGTCTCCACTTTAACCCCCCGGGATCTGTCTGAGCAACTTGATTTTCAGCACGCTTCCTGGAAAAAGTTCTGCAAAACCCATCGCAAATCAGATCTCCTCTCCGAGCACAACCAGAGTTTTCCATGGAAGCAGAGGAAACCAAATCCACAAAGTGTGTTTTCTACACTTGCAGATGTTGAGCTTGCCCCGTTTTTCTTTCCACTCACTTTTCCTGAGGGGATTATTGAGGAATAGGGAATAAAAAGAAACAAAGGGGAGGGAATTTTACGACGGTGCTTCATGATGGACAGCCAGCAGATGCTTGGCTTAGAGGGATACCCACTGTTGAGGTGGGCTCTTCAGCCTTAATAGAGCTGGATCATTTGTAGGAAGATGGGCTGTTGCACAAAACCCCCCGACAACCTCATAGACTCTGAGCCACTTTCTGGTTCCTAAACTCCAACATGCCTGCGGCCGATGACAATACAATCACAGACACTGCAGAGCTACGATGCAGGGTGGTCCATCTCAAAACCCAAACCTAACTAGAGTTGACCTGCAGCACAAATTTACATCAATGAATTGCACAGTTCTTCCAAAACCTCACAAGCCAATCCCTGTCCAGGTCTTTCATCCTCTGAGTTCTCCTCAGAATCAATCTGGTCTGCCTGGAAGCTGGTCTCAAGAGGAAGGAAACGGCAGCATTAAACCTGCTCCTTGAGAGCAAAGGCCATTTTTCAAGCACAATGGCAACAAACTAATGAAGAGTTCCAGATTCCAAACAGCCATGAAAACAGATCGGACCGCTTACAAATATCCACATCGTCCAGTAAGAAGATTTATCATTGCAGAGCAGAAAGAGGTGGATGAACTTGACTGACTTTTCCAGCTGTGTGTGTGAAGCGTGGGGTGAAAAGATCACAAGGTAATGACTTCTGCAGACGGCGGCTCCGTTTTCAGACAAGCCAAAGAGAAGGGGCCACTCCAAAAGAAGCGAAGCACGAAACACATGGCACGCAGGCCGGCTATACCTTTACAGCCAAGCAGTAAATATTTAGTCTTTTTATTTTTTGTCAGCTTTCCAATTGTGTTTAGTTACAAAAAATATGTTTATGTGTTGCTTGATTATTTGCAGCTATAATTATAACAGAGAAAGGATCGCAGCCACTTTGTAGGAGCCCACACTCCACCAGGCCGGAGACTCTGAAATTAAGATCTGAGATTACAGCAGTTTGAACGTCTACAGAAAACCACATATGTCACAATAAATATCCTTTTCTGCAGGGATTACATAAGCTTTACATCTACAGCCAAAAATGTCTCAACTAAAAGAGCTTAAAGGGAAAAAAAGACATAAAACTTCACCATATTGTGGCAATCGTCAAATGCCTCAAAGGACTGCATTGTGTCTTTTCACAAAAGGTTTTTTGTGTTTTTGTAAATTATTTCAAATGTACTCCTGGAAACAAAAATCACCATGCCATCTCAGCACTGGCTCCCAATTTCAAACTTTCTTTATTTCTCTTGGTTCCTTTTTACATACACACAAGCCACACAGATGAAGTCCTCAGTGCCTGTCAGCAAAAACGTATTACTCCTGGCCTGGTTTTACAATTTTTTTGAGAAAACCAATCTGACAACACCAACAAATTCTAAGATTTCTAAAAGGAGCCATAGGCATCATTTTTTTAAGATAAATTTGAGCACAAGCTGTCATATTTGAAACATTAGACAGGTATTATGCAGGCAGTTAATCACTTGGCAAAGTGGGTACAACTTAGGAACATTTGACTCTTTTAATTCTGAGTAGCTTAAGGCGTTGTGCCGTTTTTGTTTTTTTTTTCCACCCATCCTGATGCTTTGTCTCTGCCTGCCCTTTGCTCCACCCTCAAGGAAGATGAGCAGACAGTTCTTGAGACAAAACAGACACCTCATCCACATCTCAAGGTGATCTTAGGTAACATCTTCCACCTGCTGACTCCCCACTCCTAAATAAATAATTTCACCATGTCTGTGTATAATATCCACATTTGGGAGGTTGGTTTGAGCTCTCCGAGTCATTTCAGGATGTCTCTGTCCAGCTCAAGGCTTCTGTGTTGGCTAGCACCTCTTGTGAGCCACAAGGGAGCTCTTTGTGCAAAAACTGCTTTCTCCCACTTTTTGCCTACACAGACTTCACAGAGTGGGAAACTTAAAATGAATAGCATGGAGCACAATTAGATCACTGTTGTGGCTAGACAGATTTACGGCTTTAGATGGCTAAAGAAAATGCTTTGTCATTGAGACTTTTTCCTGAGTGGGTGTGGATCTGATGTCAGCACAGATTTGACCTATGGAAGCCTATTCAGTAATCAAAACTAGGCTCTTTAATTACTTTGGGAACGGAAATCAGCAAAGAAAATAACCTTTCTCTCAGCAACATCCTGTGTGTATTATTTACACACACAAAGATTAACATTAATTTTGAAGGGATCCCTGATTAGTTGTAACATTAGACTTTATTTGATAAACATATATTTTAACTGTAAAATAAAGACTGTAAA
>JAUBOC010000002.1:14961966-14977281 GCA_032275365.1 Anablepsoides cearensis
GGTTATATAATAGCAGCTGCATTCTGGTGTGATAAGCTGTATGTTTTATATTCAATTAATGTATGATCCGATTAGTCTACTAATCGAAAAAAATTATCGATGATTAGTCGATTATAAAAATAATCGTTTGTGGCAGCCCTAGTCTAGATAAAATAGAACTGCAATGTTTTGGTCTGAATTCCTCCATATTGTAACTCCACAAGCCCCTCTATAAAACCTTTACTGATGTGTGTCTGAGATCAACTCATTTTGATGCTGTCTCTTTAAACAAGGTGTTTCACACACCACCGCCTCCTGCTTCCAGACCGGCCCATTTCAGTATGATAGAGGGGTTTACGACTATATAGCAGCACAGAAACTTTTGTTATTTACAAATTAATTACAAGATGTCAACAAGGGAAGACTTGTCTATCCAGCCTTGCATGTTGAAGCCAGAGTCTGACCCAGAGCCAGAGGAGAATGAAGATGAACAAACTGTAGTTAATAAGTCTATATATTATGTCACATATAGTTTATGCCATTTCTGTAAATCTGTTTGTGGTTGGTCAACTAATTAAAGAAATATTCCAACATCTTATACTCTAAAAATGAAATTGGTAAATGGACTGTACTTATAATGCCTTTCTGTCCAAACAGGATACTCAAAAGTGCTTTACAACACAATTTGTGCCCTCATTTATCCATTCACACTCACATTTATTTAGCATTCGACTAGATCTCTCTATGAATCTAATACAGATAAATCAATTTATACAGACTAATCAGCGCTTTAAATCACACTCGTACACTAATGGAACACACATCAGAGGCAGTGGGGGTTTAGTGTCTTGCCCAGGGACAATTCAACATATGACCAAATAGCGGTAGAATCGAACAGCCAACTCTTGCATTAGAGGAACAACTCCCCTCACCACTCAGCCACAGCCGCCCCCAAACAAAAGCGAACTAGAACTGTTTTTGAGTCTTTATCTCTCACAGTCAATGACAGCGCTCATGGTCACTGTGTGCACAGTGTGTTTGCTTAAACTGTGCAACAGGTGCACATGCAACCACAGACTTTTGATTAAAGAGGAAGTTTACATTGCAGATGTATGTTAACACATTTAAGACTTCATCATCTGTAAATGCACCTAGTTAGAAGAAAATATAGTCAGATAATAATCAGTACTGAATATGTTTATCTGATGACTCGTTTGTATCAGCACAGATACCCACAGTGCAATCTTTGTATCTTTCAGCTGACATGAAACTTCACAAAGCACCGCAGCAATCACACATCTGCCCTCAATATCTTCTGCTGTCATCAGCACATTAAAAAAATACCTAACATTCATACTGTTTTAATCTTTGAGGCTTCAGAAAGTAAACGTTTATCTAAATGCATAAACTTTTTGAAGTCAAATTTTTTAAAATTTGGCTCAGCAGTGCAACCTTGAACCTTTCGCATGGATTGCAATATATGAGGATGGAGCAATAATCTGTGTGTGGACATGCGTGTTTTGTGTGAGTGAACGAACAGTTACCAGAACACTCTTGTTTTTACATTAGTCTGATCAGTTAGCAGCTTACTGTTGCTTTGAACTACTCTCCAACTACTCATTCTCCTTGTTTACCCCTTTCTACATGAAATGAATGAACTATAACAACTATAGAATTAATAACCTAATATAGTTCATGTTTCTGTATCAGCAGATTAATTTGTAAAACCTGTTTGCTGACTCAACCACAAGTTTGAAACAGGAAACACAGACGAACTGCTAAAACATTACAAACTCAAAAACAACTGCAGTGACAGAAGTGATTTTATATACCCCTCCTGTCAGCATCAGGAGATTGTAGTGTATAAGCAGCACATCAGAGGGTTAAAACTTACCTTCTTCTGCTTCTCGCTCTTGCCTTTGAAGCATCTGTTGCTCTGGAGGCAGAGCCTGCTGTAGCAGTTGCATATAAAACTCGTTTTCCTTCTGCACCTCCTTCTGTTTTCTCAGGCGCATTTTATAACTAACGTAGCTCTTGAAGCCGAAGCCCAAGGTGACCACGGGATAGCCAATGCTGCAGAGACACAAAGAACAATCAACAGTCGCAGATCTGAATCACTAACTAAAAACACAGGTTTTCAATCATAAAGCAGCCAAATCACAGTTTGGTCTTATTTGTTGTAAAGATCTCAGTTCTGCATATTTATACATCATAGCAAAATGAATAAAACTGTAAACCAGAAGAGTAACAATGGTGTACCATTATCAGTTCCCAAAAGTGTTGTGCTTTTCTGCCTAAAATAAAACTGATGCTTACCAATGTGCAGCAAAAGGACGGCACAAGTCCACATGAAAGTTCTTCAGGTCTTTGAATCTGATGGCTGCCTCTATGTACACAAAGAGTATCCATAGAGACACGGTGGGGAGACACACCCCTCTCTCTGGACAAACAAAATAAAGCACAGCAAAGGTGTCACATTTTAACCCTGAACTCTGACAATGACAGCAGCTAATCAACAAAATACTTCATTATTTACTTATTCTTTATTAAAACAGCAACAATTTAGGAATATGTTGCATCAAACTGAAGAAATACAGGTTTATTCTTGTCTAAACCATTAATACCAAATGTACGAGTTAAAAAGGTATTTCTATTTGTGTCATACAAAATAGTTACCAAACTTTACTCAAGACTTTAAAGAACTGATGAAAACAACTTGTTTTACTCTCACATAAGAAAACGGTAACTACACTATGCTGTTGTGAAAATGTTTAATTTCTCTACCAGGGTTTTGCTGTCACACCATTATTAATATACAGTGTTCCAAGATATAGACTCTACCCATTGTTTTTTTGGCAGCACCACACTCCAAACATTCAACACCAAGCTGTGGAGGGCCATGAGATATTAATACTCCTGTGACGTCCTCTGGTTCTGAATGTCTGAGACCACGCCGCTTCTCCTCCCCCATCAGGCACTACAATTTCACTCTGACACCTGGTCTTTGGTCAACACGGGCAGATACCACTAAATCAGTCTGACAGCTAATCCGCAGAGCGCTGCTCACTTACATGCAGCATGCAAAATTATGACAAATAAATCACCAACTTGCAAGCAGAACAACACCGTGTGTATGAGTCTTACACAACACTTTCACACCTGCTTTTTATAAAGCATTAGGTACTCATTAGAATAATTACCATGAAACAAGGCTCAGAAGGATGTTTCATTTTTATAGTCTATCATTTAAGTTAACATTTGTTTCTCAAAAAAAAAAGAGAAAGAGATGATTTGGACACAAAACTCACAACCAAACGAAAGATTCAACATCTGCTTTACTATATAAATCTTGTAAAAACAAAATATATTTACTTCCCAAACTTAAAAGCAATAAGAACACCAAACACAGAAGGCCTTACCTGTGTGCCAAACATACTGCACCCACACATAGGTACTGGCAGCGAAGAACAGCCATTGCACTGGGATGAAGAGGAGGCAAATGATGTCCGAGGTAAACGCCACACAAACAAAGAATACTGAGAAGGCCTATAACAAAAAGGAGACATATTTCTATTAACTTTACAGTAAAAAAAAAAGATAGAAGAGAAGGTTCAGTACATCAAGCATTAAAAGCAAACTATTTCACTTATAAATGAGAATATCTCAATTTTGAAAAAAGCACAATGCTCATCGATCTCTCAGAGACTATATGTGACTCTTGAAAAGCTTGTTCATGTTTATTTTCCATTAAAACATTATGAATACCCATTCATCACCACTCACCAGTCCCTGGTATCTAAAGGAGTCATATACGCTCCGCATGAAGAGCCAGAAAGGCCAGAGGTACTCAAACCTGAATTCAAGTACAAAGTCTGCAAGCAGCACCAGTGCCCACACCACCAGGAACTTCAGGTACAGGAAGGTACTAAAAAAAGGAAATGAAAGAAATTATTATTATTTTTTTACTATTTCATTTGACAACAACACTCATCTTTATTCCCTACATTTTACCTGGTATAGTCATGCTGACTGTTATGTGTGGGATGACTCAAGTGTAAGAGGTGTGCCTGTAGCCTGTTTGGCAGATTAAATGAGAGTGTGATGCACTTAGTCCAAGCAGCTTATGTTAAATAATGGATAAAATACAGACATAATTTTGAAGGCACTTTTAAGTGTGCTGGAAAAATATGTTGACTTGAGTATGTTGGTGTCATGCAAACTTACAAAGGATTGTAGATTTACCACACTAAATACTTTTTATTTGTCATTTTGAGTAATTTTAGTATTTATCGAACTCTTAACCCCATAACATTATGTTATGTTGTGATTTTTTTTCTATTTATTAAAGCTAAAAGTAATTTTCTAAAAGACATTTATATTACAGCTTACTTGTGATGTTTGTGAGCTTAGAGGCATTTTAGACCTTGATGTTCATGTGACGGCCGATCAAATATAAGGAAGCCACACAAAGGTGGAACCTGTCAGAACAGCCACCTTTTAGTTTAACAACACCAGGGAGCTCCTCACAGAAGTCAGACTGACCGAAGTTAGATTTACTAAAACAGGAAGCAGTAAGATTTGACAGGACCGACATGTCAAGTCATGGGGACAAAAGTTGACCTGTATTGTTTTGCTAAAAGCAGCCATGTCTTACACTAAGGTTGCCGTAAATCCTATGTATGTCAGTGGTCAAAACAGGCTGTTTTGGGGCCTAACAAAACAGTTAGCCCAACAGCTAATGTTACCTAGTGTACAACGACAACATAGCTAGTTCGGCTAGGTTAACAGTCTGACCCAGAAGTGGCAGTTCGCTGTGCTGAAACTAGATCTAATTTATGCCCCACTATGCTACTGTGAGGAAGACCCGTTCCTGTGGCTTCGTAAGTTACCTGCCGTAGATACCCTCGGTGATTCGGTTCCGTTTTAACGGCCGTCTTAGTTTGCTGCAGTCCGCATTGCGCCGCTTCATCCTCCTCCCCTTGGCTTCGGCCGTCGAGTAACAGCTATAATCTTATCCAGTTTTCTTGTGTATACGGACAAAAATAATAAATAAAATGCTTGCTGTTTATGTCGCTGTTATTATTATTTTTTCCCACCGCTGAACACAAAGAAATAAATAAAGGACTCTGTTCGGGAACCTCCTCTTTTCTGTTAGCGCAAGCTCAATACGCACGTACCGCGTTGTGTTTTACATACGTTCAGTTGTCAGACGGATGGAACGTCCAATCAGATTGTCCACTGAGGCTTCTTTGTTTGACTGACGTAGACAAGAGCCAATCACATTTCAGAGAAGCAGCTTGTTCGCTTTCCCCTGTCAAAGCCAAGAGAGGGACAGCTGCGTAACGAAAGACTGGTCAATCAACCAATTAGATTTTTTTGTACAAATCGAGGAATTACTGAATAACCAATAAGATGAGCTCGGGGGCGGGTTTTGACAAAGTCTTTGCCTGTGGTTTATTATGAAGAGGAAATAAGCAGTCTTGGGTTAAAAAAAATCCTTTGTGTCACTTACAAAAACATCCACTTTAACATACAAGGCTATTTATATCAGGGCTTTTGTGAGTAGTTCACATACATATTTGGCCAAAGGCCGTAAAGGCGATTTTTTTGTGTGCACTGTGAAAGCAAATGTAGAGGTTTAAAGGAAATATATAATTTATGTTGCTTATGATATAAAATTGACTGCTCATATATTTAAAACTTGGGGTTATGTATTTATCAAGGCCTTCTCTTAAACAAAAATAAAATAATTGAAAAAAATAATAATTTTTAAATGTTATGAAAACGTATTACTTTTTAAATGCATATTTTTGCTTAATTCCATTGGCATTAGTTCAGCCTTCTTCTGTTTATTTCTTTTAGACAGACATGCCCTCGTGTCCAGCAGCTGATAAAGAGCCATGCAGGTTGCGCCCACTTTCAAACTGTCATTTTTGCGACTGATTGTGCGTCAGATGCTGTAGAAGTGCACGGGAAAAAAAAACATCTCCAATGGCTCCTAAATACGCTCCAAGTCTGCGCTCCCGTTTGGCACCGTTGTTGCTTTGTCTTCAGACAGGATTCATCCTCCTAGCTGCCTTTTACTTTGAAATCAAAGAAACACTTGACAGGGATGCCTTCATTAACTTATACTCAGGTAAGTTTTTATATTTTGGAATTAAAATAGGACATTTTAGATTTAATTAGTGCAACCTAAATGTGATGGATAATGTGTTTTTAAATAACCTGCATGTGTCAAATAGCAAAGTCAACCCAAGTTAGACCAACATTAAGTCACTCAGGCAGTTAAGTTTGTTGGAGTGCATCCAGTTTTTGTGACCCAGAGCTTCTCTCTTTCAGAGTACCAGAATGTGAATGTGATGGTCATTCTGGGTTTTGGCTTCCTGTGCACCTTTCTGGTTCGGTATGGTTTCAGTGGCTCTGGGTTCAGCCTACTTGTTGCGATCATATCCACCCAATGGGCAATTATACTGAATGGCATTGAGTTCTGGTATTACAGAGGAAAGATATTGGTTGATTTAAAAAGGTAGGATGATCACTTTAAGTGTATAATCAGGTTTTGTTCAGGGTTAAAGAAATGCCTAACTTTGCACTGTGCCGACTCCTCATAATGCTTTCATACAGCGTTCTTGTTGCTGAGTTGTACGCAGCCTCTGCCCTCATTTCTATTGGAGCTGTGCTGGGGAAGACCAACCCAGTCCACCTCACCCTCATTGCCCTGCTGGAGGTGTCAGGATTTGCCCTGAACGAATGGCTCCTCCGGAATCTCCTGAATGTAAGCATATTTAAATTTATTTAAATTGTATTTTCAGTGAGTTTGGCAGTGCACGCTGTGAGTTTTTCTGCGTTTCATGCCATCAGGTCAGACCTCTGAACGGCATCATGCTGCTTCACGTCTTCGGGTCCCTCTTTGGACTCATGCTGACGGCCATCCTGAACCGTGAAAGCTCCAAACAAGGGTTTGAAAAAGAGAAGTTTGACAGGAAATCAGGATTGTTCTCCATGTTGGGTGATTGACAAGCTGTTTTCCTGAATGTTTATTTAAAACTACATCTCTACCTCCAAAATGAACATTTTGTTTGGTGGTGTCTTTGTTTTCCAGGCACTTTGTTTCTCTGGATGTTTTGGCCCAGTTTTAACGCAGTACTTGTGGATGATCGTACTCCTTGGAGGAAGCTGGAGGCTGTGAGCAGCACTTATTTGGCCCTGGCTGTTAGTGCTGTGACAGCAGCTGCTGTGTCTGTGCTCTGCAACCCGAAGGGTAAACTCAATCTGGTATGATCCCACACTTTTAAACAGCAAAATAAAACTTTTATAACTATGGCAAAAGCACCTAAAAAAATCAACTGCGTCTGTCTATATTTGATATTTACACACGCTTTTGTTTTCACTTCTTCGTCAGATCCAGTTGCAGTCATGTATCCTGGCAGGTGGCGTGGCTGTAGGGGTTTCGATCTCTGCGATACATCAGCCTTGGGAAGCCATGACAATCGGATTCACCGCAGCCATTATATCAACTATCGGATTCAAATATCTTAAGGTGTTTAATTACCACATAAAGATGATCACTTTCTTTAAAAGGGGAAAATTCACGACATCACAAGCACGGTTTATTTTCCAGATGCATATGCTCCTTGCGTTTGACTGCCACGACACCTGTGCCATCCTGAGCACGCACGCACTCCCAGGTCTACTTGGATGGCTCGCACAACTGGTCCTGCAGATTAAAGACTGTGATGATCACACAGTGTAAGAATGCAACCAGCAGGTTACTGCTGACAAACAGGAAGTGTGACAGCACCTGCGTAACTGTTTGATTTGAAATTTCAGGGCGATCCGATTTGCTGTGTTTCACATTTCCGCTCTCCTCATCACCATCGCCATAAGTCTGATCATGGGAATCCTAACAGGTGCGTCTCTTCTTAAGAAGCTTTCTGTTATTAGTGGGGGTTAATGATAACTATTTATTATTTATTGTTAGAAACAATTAAACAGATAACTTTAGTTTTGCCATTTGTACACAGCCTAATTATACATATATTGTTTGTTTTTTGTTTTGTTTAAAGGGTTTCTATTAAAATGGAACTTCTGGAGACCACCTCAAAACAAGAAATGCTTTGATGATCAAGCTTTCTGGGAGGTATACACTCAAAACTACTCCTTTATAAAGCTAAATAAAAAGTCGAAAAATGCATTTTTTTATTGCAAACATGCCCAATTATAATACAACAATCAATTTCCATTTTTCTTTACACTGGTTTACATTTTTGAAGCTGTTGTGAATGTATTTTGTGTTTTTCCAGTTTCCCCACCTTGCAGAGCGCAAGTAGGAACAGCAAAAAAGAAGAGGAAACAGTAATGTTCTCATCTTGGGAAATATATCAAATTTTGGAGTAATTCAAACCACTGTATATAATTTTATATCACTTTTCTTACTTTTATAAAATGTAGTTGTTTGATATGTTTGTGACAATGGACTAGATTGTGAAAAGAGGAATATCAGACAGATTTACTGCTCAGGATGTTTAATGCTGCACATGTAAGAAACTGATAGAAACTGATAAACTTTACAGGAATGATGGAAAGGTGTTGCACCTAAATACAAATCTTTTTAAAGCAACAACACCCTATTGTTGTGAAACCCTTTGCTGACTTCAAATCTGCAGTGTGGGCTTATAAAATTCAATAAATCAGAATAATTTCAGAATTGATGAAGTGTTATTACAAGAAAAATACAAATGCTCCCATATGGCCAAGTTTAAAAAAAAATGTATTATGAAACTTTGTACCACACCGCCTTAAAATCCCACTCAGTCATTGTTTAAATTAAATAATGTTATAAAACAGAAGAAAGTCAACCCCACAGGAAAGCTGTAGCAAAGCTCCAATATATACAATCTGTTTTACACATGTTGTAAACCATTTCAAACAACATGGCTACACAGTCCGAGTGCAAACAGACACATTTAAAGATGTGCCACCATTAAAAATGTTTCAGTTTTCAAGAAATCTATGAAGATTTGTGCTTAGATGGGATTTAGCTAATATACAGCAAAGCACATAAACATTTAATATGAAAGCAAAAAAAGTGTTTGTATAAGGTAATTAACTGCTGAGCTTTCATACAGTATAGAAAGTAGAGTGCATAACTATGGACATGAAGTCACAAACAGTCTGTTACTGCCAGAGATCCTCTGTGCGCCCAAACTTGAAGACCAAACCCCTAAATTAAGAAAAGGAACGTTAAGATCACTATATTTCTATTTGCAGAATGATTTACCCTAGATGAAACAAAGTAAACATCCTATTTAAGACTCAACTTACCCAAAGAAAATGAAGGCATTTTGGAAGAAAATGGCAATACCCGGGTATACATAAGGCTTCTCTGCAAAAAGAGAGCAGTTACAGCAAGATTATAAACCGTCACAACATTTTATTTCCCTGCTGTATCACACTCAAACATTCTGTTTCAAGAATCGCTCAGTGCTTTACATATGACTTGGATTATTCACGTCACACCCCTAAACTCACAGCTGAGCAATGAGGGCAAACCACTGTGTTAAGCAGACAGACAGCACTTACGAGGCACTACGAATCCTCCAAAAAGAATCCACATGGAGGCAATGAGGGAGCCAAAAGCCAGCATGAAGCCAATGAAGAGCCACACTCGAGCGCCTGCATGACAAGATAAAGAAGGGTGGGTTACTTGGTGATGACAGTAAATTTATTACTTAATTTGTGAAGATAATACTAAACATTAGTCCAAAATAAGGTATAAAAATAGATATCACTTGGATTATAAAAAGAAAACTGTCAAAATCAACATTTCCTGGAACTCATCAAACACATACACGCACCTGTCTGTCCCAAGCAGCCTTCGCTGTAACTGTCTCCTCTCACTTGGCCATTTGAAACAGCATTTATCCTACACGAGTATAATGAAGAAATTTAAAATTACATAACACATCTTCTCTAAAATGTGGTGATTTAAATAAACAAAACAAAGGTTTCAAACCATAACCTGAAAGGTCTAATGTGTGACTGAAAACGTTTATTTGGTAGCTGCAGGCACAAGACAAAACACTGCTCAGCTGACATGCAGACTTCTTGTTATCACATCAAAGCAGATAACAGCCATGCAACAAAAAAGGCTCTCTCACACTACAACGTTTTAGACAACTTATGCCAACTTGTTAGTTTTTTTATGTCTAAATTACTAATGAAGTTATATATTTGATCAATTTGTTAGCATTACAGTATGAACACGGCTAAGAAACTTCCAATAGATTTTTTTAAATTCCATCTTCAAAGTAGATGTCTTTAAAATTTTCAGAAGTTGGCAAAAATTGTCTAAAACGTTAGTGTGACAGGACCTTAACACTAGAGATCCTAATTAAACAGAAACTGAAGAAAACACTTGACATCACATGACTGAAACTACAAAATGAAGTCATGTGAAGACACATGACACATTCATAATGGGGCTTTAAGCCTTCAGATACTCTACATGTTTGCACCTTAGGGTGCATTTCTGTGATAAAAATAAATGTTTTATTGGAAAGATAACATTAATAACATATTGGTAAAGAACAATGTGCACTACTGAAATAAACAGTTGTTGAGATATAAAATCTCAAGTCACTGAAAAGGCCCTCTCAGATTGCGCTTTCCCACTCTTTTGTAATTATGAAGGCAATATAAATGTAGCATTGCTACAGTAGGTAACAACACAGACAGTAGTGAAGAACCACTCTGATCCAGGCAGGCTTTTTCCTATCCACAGAAAAGCAGTGCAGACTCACATCTGTTGTCACTGTGCTGCTGCAACCACCTAAAAACACTATTTTAAAATATTACAAATGATTTTACAATAACTTGGCCACTCGCTGTTGGTTTCACATTTTCCACTCGCAACTAGCAAGTTCCCCTTTGGTGTCACTTCTGGTTGCACCGGCTGCACCAAGTTCAAAACAAAATCATGCCAGTTATGTGAACAACTGTAAAATCATTATGCAACATTTCTTAAATATTAAGATGCTATCTTCACATTTTTGTATCTGTACAAAATGCATGTCACAGGCACTGTAAGGTATACTGTACACAATTATTTTTTGAGAAAAAAAAAACATGAAAAGCTGCTCTTACATGAGAAAAGCCACCGTAGCTATAACCCCACATGTGTGATAGGCATGATGAAAATCTCCCTGATCAGGATATTTCACTGCTGCATCGATGATGATCCACCAACCTGTGAAAAACTGGAACAAGAAAATTCAAGTTGACCTAAATAAGCTCAAAGACATTTACACGTTGGCATGAGAAACTGCGTTGAAATGGTAAGGAAATAAGCACTGTTTTAGCAACAATTTGAAGGAAATATTAATCATAAACACAAAAAAGCAGTGCATAGTATCTTTCTGCTGATATGCATGACTGAATTTAGGAAATTGGTGTAAATACCAGAACTCCAGCAGCTACAGATGCAATGGTGTTCCTCCTTTCTCCCCAGTCAACATTGCACTCACAGTCTCCACAGCGGATTCCGTCCAGAAATCCTGACATGACTATGAGAAAAAGGTCCACAAAAACACAAATAAACACACCAGATGCAAGATAAAAAATACTCGGTGATTTCACGAGACGTGTTGGGGGCAATTTTGTACCGACAAAACAAAGAACAGGTGAGGTAAAACGCCTCGGTGGTAGGGAGTCTGAAAAAACTGCGCAGTCGCTGTTAGGATGATGCTAAATCCTTTTGCTCGCGAGCACCAACAAACGCTACTGTAACCCAAGATTTAGACCCTAAACCACGTAAATATGTTACAACAATTTTATTACAATAATGTTGACGTGTGCTGTTAAATATTTTAAAAACTAAACATATTTTCAAAGCATAAATGCCTGCGTCGTCGGACTCTTTTGTTCGTCGGCTTTGCTAGCAAACGTTTCCTTGAAGGTTTCTTATTACAAAGTACTGAAATATTTTAACATAATTCAACACTGACAACCGTATGGACCAATAAAAACAAACACTAAGAACGTAGAAGTTCAGTCTAAAGTAACTTTAAACGGCATTTTACCTTTTATTGTTCGGTTTAGAACCAGAAACCTTTAGTTAACACGACTGGGCTTCCGACAAAAAAAAGCTCACTTGTGCACATGCGCAGATCATCCACACCCATTTGATGAAAAAAAGCTTTGTTGATGCTGCCTTCACGTGCCGAGCAGAAAATTAGATTTGCGAAACGCATTTAATGAGGAAACAATTGCAACGTTTTTTTAAGTTGTAACACTAATTTGTTTATAATTTGTATAATTTTAATTGAAACTATTTTCTTATTTAAACTTAATGAGACCTTAAAGTTATAAATACAAAACTGCAGTTCAAAGTGTTTCACGTTTGCTTTTACAGAACTGTCAATAATCAGTGACATTCTTGTGTATCTTTCATGAGAAAATTAATTCATATATTGCTTTATAGTTGATTTTTTCTATTTAGTTTTAATCTCATAGACATGTAGTGTTAGTTAAAAAAAGAGACCTGTGACATGATAATTAATACATTACTTGAGAGAGCACAATTATCAGTGTCACTGATTTATAGACCAGCCATTTTTATTGATATTGTATGAAACTTAGCCAAAATCAGCAATACATAGGTAGTTATAAAAACAAAATTTCCGGATTATAGAAAAATGTTTATTGACATGCTTTTTTATTGTTTACAACAGGCGATTACAATCTCAGCTAATTAAACCGGTCAAGTACATAAGATTTATTAGAAAAGTAGCAATTGTATGTCAAACAAAACAATAATCCAAACGATCAAAGGCATAAAGATTGGAAAATGTCATCTACTGATGGTCTTTTCAATAATAAACAGCAAAAGAGGCTACATAGATTATACATTTGAGGTGATTTGTTACAATGTACTTTATGGATTATCTCTTGCCTATAAAACTAGATAATCACAAAAATTTCTTGGAGCTATAATTTCAAGTTGGGTAAAAAAAAAATACTTGGTCACTGCCATGCTTTTTATTATTAAGCAATTATTCTTATTAAGCAGTGAGCAAACACAAGCTGATAATTTTCTTAAAAGACTCCAAGCAGTTGCAGGGCAACAGATATGGACAGGAGGATAACGCCAAAATAGCCAATGTAGCCGTAAGCCCCATTCATCCTCTTGGCTGGATCTGGAAGAAAATATAAAAAAAATTAATAAAAAAAAACCCATTTGTGATATTTTTAAAAACACACTAAATAACAAAATAATTTTAAAAAAGATCACCATTACAATCAACATAATGTCTGACTTTCCCGAGTAACCTTTAACTTGCTTGCCATCTCGTGTAAATAATTAAACAAATCTAGGTGTGGAGCAAGGATCATGCACAGGCAATCCCTGAACTGTGACCTCTGAAGCCTGGACTCGAGCTTCTGCTCTTCAAATAATTAATTTATAGTATTATCTTGTGTTAATTACTGTGTGAAATCACTTAAAAAAAGACATGACTGAACGTTTGAGAAGAATACTGTTGCAACGTACTTCTATACCAGTTTCAGTTTAGCAGGAACATTTATAAAAGGGTGATTTTGTTCTTCATAAAGTCTTTACACACCAAATTAAAAAAAAAACTCACCTCCTGTGTAGTAGCCCCAGGCATAGGAAAACCTGCTGGTCACCCAAATAGCACCGAGCACAGAGGCAGACAACTACAAAAAAATAAAGTATAAAATGTGAATTAGAAACCATGGGGAAAGTGGGCATTTCTGTTGTTTGTTGAAAATCTGCTTACTCATTGTGACAGTATTTGAGAGAGACGCGTCTGTTATCAGTAAAAAATCATCTCAAAGATCACGAGGAGTGGTCTCTTCAATTGTGACTAATTTGTTGTTTCAAGACGATTGAGCACAGTGGAAGGTAAAACAATCCTTGTGAGCAATTATGTATGTTATATAAACATTATACCGGATAAACGAGGGCCGCAATAGTTTGGAAAACGAGCCACTGGGGATACACCTCCAAGGTATTCTGATGGGCTCTCTGGATACAGTTGAACACCTGCTCCTTGTCGCTGTACATGGTGGGATACTGCAAAACAATACACACAAATATTACACAGGACAGGGCGCTTTCCAACAACTTTATATAAACATAAAACAAAACCAAAAAATGTTGTTGTTGTTTTCTTTTTTAATAAATACGCATGAACTAGCTACCTTGACGTTGTATTGTTTCCTCGCGCCTCCAACCTTGACAGCTAAATAACCCAGCATAATCCAGCTGTAGAGATATGTAAATATGACATATCCGAAGCTGGAGGGGAGCACGGTGAGAAGATCCATTACTGAAATGTGCAAGCTTCTCAGAAGAACTTCGAGTACTTCCTATGTTGTCGGTTCTTCTTTTACTGTCTTCTTTTTCGCATATCTCCTGCACGACGCGGTTACAGCAGCGCCCTCTAGCGACGAGAGAAATAGCAGCATTTGAACAACAACAGATTATTATCAAAGTGCTGAACAATAAAAAAGGGCCAAAATTTAAATGAAGACGATAAAACAAATTCATTGAAAATTATCAGAAGACAATAAACGATCAACACAAAACAATAAAATACTAAATGGGGGGACATTGAAAAACCAGGGATGGCGCAACAAAACTAAAACAAATAACATTCTATGATGCTTTTTAAAGACACCACCTCTTCTAAATATTTTTAAAGCTATTTTATTTGCTTTTTGGTGTGTACTCTTGTGAACAAAAACAGTAATTATAAATACCCAAAACTGGAAAATTCTAAAGTCATGCCATATAAATAGGATTTTGATCTGTGAGAGAAAACTGGAGTACCTGGAGAAAACCCACTCAAGCACGGTGGGGAGAAAATGTAAACACAACAACCCAGAAAGGTCTCAGGCTGGTTTTTGGTTTAGCAACCTTCTTGCTGAGAGGTAACATGTTGCTCTACCAACTGTGCCCCAGTGCCACCTATTTTATATTCATTGTATAATTATTCAAAATTAAAAATATATGTATGCATGACCTCCTGAGAACCTATTGTCGAGGACATTGGTTTTAGGCAGATGTGTTTTAAAAAGATATTTAAAAACAGGAAATGAAAAGCCCTGTGTGATGTTGGAGGGCAGATTGTTCCAAAGCTTAGGAGCTACGACTGAAAAAGCTTCAACGTAGTTTGTGGGATGACCAAAAGCAGCTGGTCAGAAGTGCCGTACATACGGTTGAGGTCAAACAGAAGAACATCCATCCATCCATCCATCCATCCATCCATCCATCCATCCATCCATCCATCCATCCATCCATCCATCCATCCA
>JAUBOC010000002.1:14977381-14994732 GCA_032275365.1 Anablepsoides cearensis
CCATCCATCCATCCATCCATCCATCCATCCCTCCATCCATCCATCCAGCCATCCATCCATCCATCCATGACCACATCATCTTTACCCACTTTTTCCTCCTGCAACCCATTTGTTTAAAATCGTATTAAATTTTTGTTTAAAACAGATTATCTTTTCCGCATCTTTACAGAACCAAAGGTAATTTGTGGGTACTACAAAGGATTTATTTTCGATTAAACTATTGCTTCTTCCAAAAATGTTACTGTATTTTCATTTGAATCAATAGACTGATGGTTATATTAACAAACAAACAACAAAAACTAAGTTTAATCTTGTCAGGACCAGTAGACATAAAAAAATAGATCCCCCAACTTGATAACAATCGTTGCTGCTTACAGTAAATATTTACTCAACATTTATATATGAATTATATATAAAGGTAGACTTGATCGAGTGTTTTATGATGGTTGGCAAAAAAATTCTTTCTTGCTCATATTTCTGGCATTCCATTATAACATGCTCTACTGTTTCATTTGGTCCACAAAGGTCACATTTACCTGTATTATGTTTGTGTATTTTAAAAAGTGTGAAATTAGATCCTGTATGTCCAAATCTAAGTCTTGTTATTATTATTTTTTCTTTTCCATGGATGTGCCAAGTGATGCTCGTGAAGAAAAATGCTTTATGGTAAGAACATTCAAAAAACTGCACCTTTTTTGTGCTATGAGATTAAAAGTAATTTTTGATTGCAGTGCTGTCTCAAAATGATATTGCTATACAAAATGTCAAAGCACTTGTACAGTCACTGGATCCCAAGCTGAAGCAACATGCTAAAGAAGGTATGAATGAAACAAAATGTAGTACACTGCCTAAAGGATACTGTAAATGTTAATAAAAATACATGGTTTACCATGGGTGTTAAATATTTAAACCTGGAAACTGACATGAAAAAATTGTCATTTAAGTGTACCTGGAAACAAACAAAGTGGAGGTAAAAGAGGATGCCAAGGAATTGGGATACAGAGCAAATCTCAATGAATCAGAGTTCATTTGAAAGGTGGGCTCGAGGGTTGTGGTCTTCGACAGCCTTGGAAAGCGATGTGAAGTTGTTAAAGGTTGGTGTCTTATAGCTTAGCTTGCCATATGTATTGTGTGCATTACTGGAGCCACTGCTTCTGCATTGTTTAAAGAAACTTAATGGTGTTTAGAATTTGTAAGTAAAATGACAATGTTGGACTGGCTACAGTAATAATAATGAGAGGAGTGTTGACCTCTTACTTTTGAATAAATGTTTGGAGCTGACCATGATTTTTTTTTTCTACAGAACCCTCCATCAGATATTGGTCCATCCTAAAGACAAGACCCCCAAACCTATGCTGAGCAGCATGGTGTATGCAGTTTCAGACCTCTATATTGGAGAAACAAAACCTCTTCAGACACATGGCCCAACACCAGAGAGACAATTCTTCAGGACAAGACTCAGAAGTCCACCTACATCTCAAAGACAAGAGACACTCATTCGATTCCTAGATCAGATTCCTAGATCAGATCTAAAATTTACAATACTCCAACTCACCCTCAGGAATGGGACCAAAACACTCACACCAACCATACAGACAAAGAGCATTACAAGCTTACTTTGAAACAGGCAGGTAGTTCTCATCTTCCTGCATAAATCAGGACATCTCTATCAGAAGTCATCAGAGCCTCCAGCCCAATCCACATGTGAATCCAAGTCCTCATGTGGTTCAACTCAACACACTTAAAAACAAAACAACTGGATGAGGCCTGGCTTTCTCAATTTTAACCTTTTTATGTTTCATCATGACCTGGATGACTGAGAATCTTCACCGGCATGTGAATAAAAAGGAACAAGCATTTATGATCTAAAACTTCTGTTTACATTTTCAAGGTACAGACACACTATTACTTATAGCTATTGCATAAGGGCAAAAATCTAGAAATAATTTTTTAAGTAACATTTTTCTCATAATTTGAAAATGTTATCGACCATAAGTAAATTTTTACACAGTATTAAAATACTAACAAGTCTGTATTTGTTACACATAATGTCCGTTTTAGTATGTATTCTGTTAATGGATAACCTTTAAACAGAACCACTTCTCATTTATAATTACGACCATGCATGCACAGCAAGAATTTGGACAGGCTTCTAACAATGTCAAAGTGAAAAATTCTTAGAAATAAAGCAAACACAATCATTGGATTTGCAATTGTGCTCAATTTCGATGTTTAATCACACAATGTGTGGTTGTAGAGCGTCCAGTCCACATTCTTTTTCAGTCAATAACCTTTCTGGGTCGTTGAGAGACTGATTTCTATAAACCGATTCTTTTGAACGCGAACCAAATCCCTTTCTGCTTCAAAAATACATTAGAAAAAATCACAACAGTGTTCAGATCGAGTAAAATTAGTAGAGTTTTATAAATATCAACGTGATTTAATAAGAAAATGCTTTCAAAAAGAACTGACACTCTTCGATTCAACCAAACCGCGTCTTCGGTGTGATTCGGTAAAAAGAACCGAATCGACCAGGACCGCAATGAATGGAAATTTCCAGAAGCCAAAACCCTAGCAGCTGCCTGGAGTAGCCTCTGGCACTGGCAGTCATTTTGTGACGACGGCAGCAGCTACAACGTCAAGGAAGAGGCAACGCTTTCGCTACTTCATTGTTTGGCTAGAAATCAACACATTTCATAACAGTTTAGCTCTTTTATCTTAACTATCGCTTTTGTACGTGATTGTAAGGGGTATTTCCCCCCAGATATCTGTTTTTTTTGTCGCCTTTTCAGAAGTGTTTTCGGTCTAACCACGTCCACGGCTGACCTGGTAAGCTAACAGAAATGAGCCTAACCTAACTTAATATTCCTTAAATATTACCTTGATTATTTTTGGATGCGTTAAGTGAAAACCGTCTATTTTAGTTATAGCATGATGGTGTGGAAATTAATGTAGGGGGTTAAGGTCAACGTAGAGCCGGTGTGGTTCTAGAAATTTCCTGAACTTTGCAGTTGTTTTTGAGTTACGTAACGCAGCCGCGCCCGCTAGGGGGAGCATGAAGAGCAATTACGCAACTTTCCTTTAACATAAAGAGCTACAAAGATAACTGCAGGGGAATAAATCTTTAATGTTAATAAGATAGATTTAATTCTAATAGTATTCTTTTATTTTTTGCCCGCAGCCTTCGGCAGTAAACTGAACAATGGCTTCTCAAGTGGACTCGCACTCTGACATGGCTCAGGCTCGTCGGACTGACGGGCTCAATGTGATCTTCGACCAGAAAAGCCCCGGCTCATCTCGCTCCCGTTCTCGATCAGCGAGCAGCAGCGCCAGCAGCAACCGCTCGGGCAGGTCCGACTACAGGGGACGTCGAAGCAGCAGGGGACGCTACAGGTCTTCCTCGTCCTCCTCTTCATCCTCATCTTCTAGGAGCACGTCCTCTTCCCGCTCCAGGTCCCGCTCGTACCCCCGCTGCCACCGGCAGTCCTCCCGCTGTCGCTGTGATGACCATCGCGGGTACAGCCGCTACAGTCATCGCCGCTACAGGGCCCGGTCTCGCTCCTACAGCCGCTCACCCTCTCAGGACAGATACTACCGTCACCGTAGGTACTACAGGTCACGCTCCAGATCTCGTTCCCGGTCTCCCGCAGGCTGGAGTAGGTACAGGAGACCCATGAGCCAGCTGAGATGCAAATTCTCCCGATCCCCTTCAAGAACCTACAGGGGGCGATCAAGATCCAGATCCCCCGGAAGATCAGTTAGTCTAAGCTTGCATGGTGAGTTAATCAATTATTTTTTTGTACTGAGGACTGTTGTTATTATTAGCTGTTCCTGTAAATAATACAATGTGTTTCTTTTAGACAAAAAGAAACTCCTTGAAGTTGCCCGGGCCAATGCTATGCAGATGCTTGGAGTGGAAAGACTTGAACTTCCTGAAAGTGTGAAACCAATCCTGTCAGAGGAACAAGAACCAAAAAGGTCTTCACCAGAACCAGTGACAAGGTGGAAACAGGTCTCCACAAACCCAGAGGTGGGTGTCTTGGTGTGCTTTGTCTCACAGCAACACCACTGAAAACCGAGGGCTTTGAAACTTGGAATGGTATTTTATTTAAAATGTGTACACATGTATAAAGTATTAAAAAAACTTGTAAAGCAGTTTATAATTTCTAAGTTAGTGGTGAACATTTAAGTTTTACACAAATGCATAGTTTTTATTATAAGCATTTTTAAGACTTTTTTTTTTCCATATATGTTTTGCAGCGAACAAGTTTTCTACTGCTTAGCTTAAGGTCTGTGCTATGTTGAATTTCCTGTTCTGTGTTTATCGTTTGGTCCCATGAGGGAACAAAGATACTCTCTATTTATTCCTGTCTTCATAGATAACTTGACAAGGTCTCCTTCACTCATCGGCACCTGGGATTAAAGGGCTGACTTGGGTGACAATAAAATTTGTTTGCGTTTTTCAAAAGGTTGTCTCATGATGCTAGTGCAAGTAGTCCTCATGTACACATTCTATACAGCTGGTAAATGCACATCTAGAATTAAAAATTTCAAAACAATTTTAGATTTTGCTGTTCAAATGTATTTATGCTTGCAGATGAAATGGGTTATTGTTATTTATCAGAGTCTGCCACTCGCTGATGGAGCTCGAGCGTGTGGACTGCATTATAGTGACTATTGAAGAACTCTTCTCCGTATGCCAAAGATAAGTTGGTACACACAATGTGTGCTGAGGGGCTGGGTAACCTGCGACGCCATCTTTTATCCAGTTTAGAAAAAAATGTTCTTTTTAACCTTGTAAATTTTGTTTTTGTCCATCTTTGAGGTCTATCCTTCAAATTTAATTGTAGGAAAGTCTGTATGAAAGCAGCACTACCTTTTTTTAATGCTGTAGTAAAGTCCAGTATACATTGAAGTCGTTATGACAGACTTCATTCTCTTAAGACTGAAGATAATTAATCTGTCACTCTTGTGTAACTTTGCATTTGTTCTCTTTCTTTAAAACAGGGCAATGAACCAGAGCCTGATGGATCCAGCCCAAAAATGTCCCCAAAAATGAAAATCGCTTTCAGTGAGAATGTAAGTGTTCCATCTAGAAGTATTTGTTGAAATCCAGTTGCAAATTTTCAATGCAACTAATGATGATTATTTATTTTCTTAATTTCTTTTTAAGAACTCTATGGCCAAACCAACAGTTGTGGCACCGTCTTCTGCTAAGGTAACTCCAAGAGTGGACAGCGTTGAAAGCAGGAAGCCGTATGGTCACTGGATCCCAATCAGTTCAGGCCAAAACTCCAGTCTGCGCAAACACACATAAACCATGCTACTTCAAAGTGGCAGGGTGCATGGACGCTGTTAATACTGTAAATATTTTGTACATGTTGTGATCATTTCATGATCATTTTTTTTTCCAGATGTTAAGATTTAATTGGGAAGAAATGAAGAATTCGTTCAGGTGGGATTGTTTTTTAATTTATTGATTCAATAAAGATGTGTTCAAGTAAATGGTCTGTTTATTGCTTCAACTTAAAAAAAAATATTTGATACTTTGCAAAGTGCCTAGAGATCAGTTTTGTTGGTAATACCAACACAAATTGAAGTCATTAAAAAGATAAAATTAAAATCACTTTATTATATCTATATATGTGTGTATATTAAAAAAAGATGGGGAAGTGATTTTGTGAATGAGTGATTTTAACTCTTTTTTTATGACTACTTTGGTTTGTGTTGGCATTCCCAACAAAACTGATCTCTAGACACTAAGCAAAGTAATAAATTCAAATTGAATCCCGATTGAAATTCATTTTAAAAAAAAATGTAAAGCTGGAACATTCATCAAGGCTGCAGGTAAACATTTTCTGCAGAGTGAAAGTTATTCTGGAGTTGTAGTTTTCAACAACCCACAAGATGGCAGCAGTAACTAGTGGTGTTTAATACGAAATGGTTACGTCACTGTTGTAGCTTATGTGTAAGCAGCTTTTGACTTCAGTCACTCAGAACATTTGTTGTAGCCCAGTCTCAACTCTGATCTAGAGCCATACTAACAGAAACATCAGTTTCAATTAGATATAACTTGTATCAAACATTACCAGACTGAAACAAATGTTTATTCTGACACCGCTCTTGCTGTGGCTGCTTTGCGATTACCCCTGAAGCTCGTATAACACTGACAGTATCTTGGCACTCGTTGGCAAACGTAAGCATAATATTGCTAAAGGGTATCCACTGAGGTAATAAATCAAGTTAATATTCAGATGAATGTCACAGTTTTGTTGTATTAATAAGGCAAAATTGCAGTCGAAATATCTTTCTTCCAGACTGTGTGTCTCTTGCTGTAACCTGACCTGAGACTGATTAATTGCTTGGAGTGGAGATATCTGATTCAAAGGCTTATCACAACAGGTTTTGATGGAACTGGAGAATGAGTGATGCAGCAGATTTACAGTTTAATGTACTCACGTTAAAGTTTCACTGAGAGAACAGCTTCACTGTTTCCCATTTTTTCCTGGGAAAGCACATTTTAGTTAGTCTTAATGAGAGTGAGCACTTTGATGGCTTCCAGGCAGCTATTGACACTTCACCATGTTTACAAGCTTTAGATCAAATTAACTTTGCTTAACATAGAAACTAATTTTGGCAACTTGGCTTTAAAAGAATCAGATGCGTCAGACTGAGATACGCCACAGTAGATTTATGAAAGATCCTCAGGTGAATCAGATAAAACTTCAAAAAGGTATTTGAGTACCTAATCGCTGAAACACTTTCAGAGCAGAGTAAGATATCAAATTTATTCAAAAGCTGTAAATACATCTTTGCACAATGACTCTTACATTTATTAAGATGAAATTTTGCAAACAAATGTTTTATTCAGCTTTCCTGCAGAGGGTGCAATGCCACCACATTCAGTGATCACAGAGTGGAGACTTCATGGGAAACTGTTTGCTTCCCCCCCCCCCCTACAGTTCAAGTCACAAGGTTTTTCCTGGTCATGTCGCAGCCTTTAGGCAAGTTAGTGCTGCGATGAAGATGATAAATTGAATTACTCTGTTGATGGTCCTTATCTCTTTCTGCACCTCCACTAAAACAAAACAAAAAAAAAAAACACTCTGCTGTACATGCCCAGAGGTTTGATGGTGGTTTCTTCTCAGGCTTAAAGTGTCTCCATCACAAGACCACACACCATAAACCCTCAGAAAAACCAAGAATTAAGCAAGATAAGCAGATAATTAGAAGTGGTTTACTTAAAAATAAATGTCAGAATAATTATACTGTACAAAAGAAATCAAACTGTGACATACCTTAGAGACATTTGCCAGGTCTAAATAATGAAGGAATAAAAAGTTTCTTACTGCACACTATGTTGGCCTGTAAATACATGTACTCCATATACAACAACAAAAAAATAGATTCACAAAGCAGTGAATCACCAAGTTGGCTGTGTGTGCTAGACAGCCGTTCCTCTCTCCAAGTTCTGTTTGATCTCTGCTGTGTATTTGCCGTAGAAACGCTCCGCCTTCTTGTTGAACTTGGCGTTCCTCTCATTAATGTAGTCGATGTCTGCGTCGTCGTTGTAGGCTCTGCGCCGGCTGTACTTGGCACGCTTCTCGATCCTGACAATCGTAAAGAAAGGCAACTCAAAGGGAGGATTTTTATAAACCAGCATGGCCACTGTTCATGGCATATCCAATAACAATAATTGGCTACAGGCAATAATTTGAGGGCATGTGTTTAAATTTGGCCAAGGAGAGTGGCAATGGAAAACTTAAGACACATATACATACTGTCAATTTGTGAGCTCCTACTCTGATTTACTCTGTCTTCAAAGGATTAGTGTGCGTCATAGTCTGGCAACTAAATCCTTGTCTAATGTTCTACAGTTGCATCTCCAACGTAGGCCTAAGACTGTCTCAAATACAGAACAGCTTAGGGAAAGACCGGTGATCAAAGCTTAAAAAGATCAACAGATCAAAGACAAAACTTCAGGATTTGAGACATAATAAAAGCAGAGCTGAACCTCTGCTTGCAAATTTATATAAATAAATGTACAGACCAAAATACAGGTTACAAATTGCTTCAGAAATTAAAACATAGATTTGAGGAACCATCTACCACCATTTAAAACACATTTCTGGTAATAATTTGCCACCTGTGGACATATGTGTGACCTGATGAGGACCAGTTATATATGATCCTAAAGCCTCATGCCTTTTAGATTAAACTGCCTCCATGTATCAAAACTTATACCCTGGAGTTGATTTTTCTAAAATTAGACAGGCTTGGTTCAAACACTGAGACCGTCTCACATGGCCGACACTTCTGCATCTCCACAGTGTGTTTGTGGTGTGCCAGTGTTGCAAAAAGTCTGTCATTCAGAGATACATGAAAAAGAAGTGTGGTTTGGATCATCAAAACTAGTAATTACTAAAACGATTGAGGTTAAACACCACTGAATACCACACTCTCTTTTGTTAAATGGGCCTTTTAATAGATGAAATTTACTGAGAACGATTACAGTGTTTCATTGTATGCCTTTGGCCTAAGATCCCAGTAAATAGTGTGTGCAACACAGCTTTAGTACCAAGGCTGACCATCAAAATCTGCCCAGTCAGACTGAATATAAATGGGCAGGCAAACACCAAGCCTAAAGAAAAGCAAGGGTCAAGAAGGAGGACAAGTTTTATATAGTGTGACTTACTGTTTCTCAACATCCTCCACCATGCGGTCAATGCCCTCCTTTGAGGGAGTATGGGTTCCGTAAATCAGGCTATTAGACGTGGGGTAGAAGTCCTCACCGCTGTGGAGCACCAGCAAAACAATTAGAAATACATAATTAAAGATAATCAGCACTTGAACATACTTTCTGGCTTCTCTATTCCATCATTGTGATCGGGAATGTCGTCACGTAGCTTGAGGGCAAACTGTCAATGCAGTCCATGCGTTTCTGCATGTGGCAGCTTTTAGAGGGTAATAAAGCCTCAGGCACTGAATTCTTCTTGACCTCAGCATAATCTTCATCTTTAAAGTTTTGCACTTTAAAGATTTTCAATTTCTTCTGGATTGTCTGGCTATGTCAGAATTAACCTCAGGGCAAATTGTGGGCTGCGTAACCGAACCTATACTAAATGCTTCGTGAACATGTGATGGGTGAATTCTGGTCTGATGACATCAAACCAGTAGTTAAAATTTATTTCTCTCTATTTGAGATTTCACAGCTATGGTCTTAAGTCAGGCATATTTTCATGTATCAAGTTGATAGCCATCAAGTAGAATTTAGACACATTTTGTCATAATAGGACAAAAATTCAATGGTCACCCTTTGTAGAGATTTAAAACCAACTCAAAAAAATGATAGGATAGAAGCTTGGTTCACCTTTCTTCCCTTTGCTTCTCGTAGTTTTCCAGGTCAGGTCTGATTTGCCTGGTGAGTCTCTGGTACTGTCGGAACTGGGCTTCTGCATAACCTGTAGTGTTTTTTTTTTTTTGAACCAGGGTTGTAGGGGGGAAAGAGAAAAATTTAATTAGTGGAACAAACAACAAGCAGGCACGAGGCTCAGCAACACAACCTGCGGCTAGTTAAGGAGGTCTACAGAGGCACCTCTCCTCCTGTCCTCTCTTGAAGCCCCTCTGGTGATCTTTTTTCCTTCCAGAGGTTTCAATTCAGGGGAAAGGTTTGATGCAACAGATGGCAGCCATATTCAGGAGACGCAGCAAACTTTTTTCCTTCAGCAGATTAAATTAGAACCTGTTTTAAGTGATTTGCATCCACATTCTTACATGCAGCCAGTATTGCTTTTTATTGTGCTACCACGTAAAACTAAAGCAGTTCCATCTTGTTTTTGTGCTAAGAAGAATTAGGAAACTCCTCAATCACAGGCTGGATAACAGCAACAAAATGAACAAAATCTGTGTAAGATTTTCCACAACAGTATGAAGTACTATTTTCTACATGAGTAAACTATGGTTTTGTAGCGTGAGAAGACTACCTTTACCCAAAATAAAACTGTTTGATCTGACTGCAGATTGCTTCATTATTACTACCTGATACAATTGATAACCATTTTAGTATGTGAAACAATGTTTAGTAATAAAGTTAGATGTTAGAGATCTTTGTGGGACAGAGCAGTGTTCAATCAGATTAGATCTTTATCAGCTGAAGCTAAATAAGACTGCCGTCAGTTGTCTGTGCTTCAAACTAAAGTGAATCACACAGTAAATAATTTAGTAAATTGAATATGTGGGTGGTGACTTGTGTAATCAGGGAATGGCATCCTTGTGGTTTCTGAGTGCACGCTGGGCTGGATGGAATATGCGTGTGAATCTCAAAGTAAATTCAGTGAGTGTTTGCTTCTTCATACAAGCTTGATTCATGTGGCCGTATTTTCTGTCTTAAACAAACAAAAAACCCTCAATGGTTTCACTGTATGTTTTGTTTTGTTTCAGGGGTTAAGTAGATTTATAAGAACTTGGAGGAAAAAGCTAAATAAAAATGTTTTTAAAACACTACAGGTCATCTAGACAGCTTTTTATAAAAGTCATACCAGATTGTAAATGCTTCATAAATTCATAGAATTTTTTTACATTTTGCACTGATTTAACAATTTCAAAACCAGTAACAGGTTCCGTTAATTATATGCTGCTCCTTTTCCTAATTCAACAACAAACTTTGACAAAATGTGCAAATTGTTGAAAAATTGTCAATGTTAGAATGTGTACACAAATTATAAATTAAGATGAAGAAATAAGAGCGAAATTTGTTAGGAAACAACAACAATTTCCTCAGTACTCAAGAGTACCATCCCAGTCAACAGAAAAAAACACTGCAATTTTCAGACAATTAAACACAATTATTTTATCATGTATTAGGGGCAACATACCTTTATTGGGCACACAATATTCATTATGATTCTTTTCAGAAATATTCATTAAAAAGAGAAAAGGAAGCCCTAATATTCCCTGAAGATAAACAACGTAATTTACTTTAACTATCACACCAACGTCCTGTGAGGGTCTAAGTTTGATTACAGCAAACAAAGAAAGTTGCTGATCGAGTCAAGAAGATAGCTGTTGTACTGAATAATAAAACCTTAACGTGCCCACGATGACATCAAACTTTTTGACAAAGGGGAATGCATGAATGTAAATATAGAGTTGCTACAATGGCTAACAACAGACAACAGCTGTAAATCTGGCATTCCTCTAAATTTTTTTGAGTGACTTCCTGTTTCAGTTTGGTTGTGCCAAGTTAAGCATTTTAACCTTTTAATACCCATCTCATGCTCTGTATATTGTGGATCATTTCATTTTTTTTGTAAAGCCACAAACCTGCAAATCCTGTGTCTGGATTCTTCTTCTTTTTCTTCCTCTCCCATCGCTCTGCTTCATCAGCAGTGACTTCCAGCAGCTTCACTCTGTTATAATCCTCCCCACGAGCAGCACATTCCTATGAAGGAAATAATTGTGAAGGACACAAAGTCAGACAGCCAGCCTTCTGCTTAGTCTTTTCTAGATGCTAAACATTTTGAGGGCAGTTAAAGTCTGGACTCTGGGGTGGCCGATCTATGTGCATCTGCAACCTAATGAATCCAGGCATCTTAGAATTCATATGTGGGAGTAAGCAAGAAAAATATATATGGAAAAACCAATGATTGCAACAGGCTACTAATCAAAAGTGTTTAAACATACCATCTAAAATTTGTGATTTGCAAAGTCGTCTTGTAGCCATATTTCATTCCTATAATTAAGTGCTTTTAATAGTCCCGAATAAGACATTATTTTTCTAAATTTTTCTTTGTGTTTGAGTACAAGGATTGAGCTGAAATGCAGAAAAAGGAAGTATTTTCCAGAAAAAAAAGGGAACATAGATAAATAAAAAAAGTTTGCCTCCTTTGAAATAAATATGAGTCTTTAGCACAGGGGGAAATTGCAGCAACCAAAAAGATACCTTCTTCTTCTCATCCACAGCAAGTTCCCACTCTAGACGGGCTTTTTTAGCTTCCCAGTTTGTGGGGAGTTTCAATCTCTTATCCTCCTCCACAACCTCCTGGTGGTTCAGTTTTCGTGCTTCGTTCTGTATTGAAATAAACAAATAATATCTAGAATACAGACCCAGTCAAGTGGATATGTTGAAATAAGAAAGTGCCCACAATTATGTGAGTCGATAAACCCATACAATAACTGCGACATAATCCATGCTTGCCAACATTGCCACGTATTTGACTACAACCTAATAAAGCTAAAACAACTGACCCGTTTAAAATGAAGCTCTCTGAATTTACGAAGCCTCGCTTCTCTCTTCTCGGAAGCTAGGGTTTCGGTCGGTTCTTCCGCTGTAGTTGTCGCAGTGACCTGGAAGAAAAATCAGGTTACCTCACTGTGAACCTGATTCGATGTTAATTCATGCTGTTAAAAACCGACAGTAGTCCGCTACACCTCGGACAAATGAAAATATTTGACAATGTACCTTTAGTTAGCATTTTTGCTAACTAAGATTAGCTTGTGACATTTAGCTTAGCATAACAAGAGTTTAAACGACAGCAAATCGGATACGATATAAATTCTCCGACAGACCAACACATATTTCTTAAAAGAAACGCATGAAAATGGTATTCTTTATCTCTACAAAATGCTGGACCTAACAAATAAAATACAAAATACCAACCTCGGAACACGACGCCATTGTTGTTTTCTGGGAAGGGAGGAAGAACGGAAATGCGTCATGCATACCGGATATTACCAAAAAGCAATGCATCGGAAACAGAAAAAAAAATCCATAAAATGGTGTTATTATATTATATTATATTATATTACATTACATTACATTACATTACATTACATTACATTACATTATATTATATTATATTATATTATATTATATTATATTATATGAAACTATTTTTGCATAAAACTATAATTTTAACTCTTCATTTACTGGCTTATAAACATAAGTTTCAACTCATTTTCTATTTAGGTGTTATTTAAACAATAATAAAATCTTTGACATACTTACATCTAGTCAATAACTTATAATATCTTAATATTTAAAATCAGTAAAGGAGGATGCTTCTCCCAGCTTCCTTATGTATTTTTAATTATTTTTTTTCTACTATTCAATGATATTTTTTCAGATACTATTTATCTGTTTTCACTTGTGCACTTGCACACTAAAGATAGTAGGAACCAGGCAATTAAATGTGCCACGGATCTATGAAAGCAAAAAAAAATAAAAAATAAAAAAAAAATCTATCATCTATTAATTTCTTGTCAATAGTTCAAAATGTGGAGTCCAGGGCTATTAAAAAATTAAAATAAACAACATATACTTCAAAGAACAGTCAGAAAGAATTGTAAGTTTTGTAAATGCAAGAAAACACCTCAAACCAGTTGAAATCTTGTGAGAATACATCACACTAAATACAATCTTTGTGTTCCCAAGTCTACAATTTATGTTTGTGAGTTGCTCCTAAACTGAATCTAAATATATAAACACAAAATTTTAATGTAAGTCTTTCATTTATGATACAGATTTCCAGGCACCCTGATTTCTCATCATCTATCCATACATTATCTTTTACCTGCTTCTTCCTTTTTTTACCCTACAGGTCCAGTCCATCGCAGGGCCGCATAGTGACAAACGAGACAACCTTTCAGAAGTTCTGTATTTGATCTATTGGTAAAAAATGGCCCCAAAAACGTCCAAAGTTATAGTTTATATATTAAAAAAAGGCTAGAAAATGTTCTAAGAACAAATAAATCAGTAATATTTCTGTTTTACACTATTAAATCTTTGTGGCAAATTGAATTAAAACGAACATGCAGTTTCAGGTTAAATCTGCCTTTTTGTGGTCTGTCTTCTTCTATTTAACATTTTCTGATCTTAACTGGTATCATTTTGTCTGATAACTGCACATTTGTGTCATCAAAAAAGATTTTTTTTAATTAAAAGAAAAGAAAAGATTGAATCATCATAATTAATTTTCTGTAATTTAGCATGAGTTGACTGCAACCTAAACATTTTTTTTTTGACACAGTGTCAGAAGTCACTGCGAGGCATGAGTTTTACAGAAATTTATTTGTATACAACTTTAAACCACCACATCTTGCTTCATTTTGAAGTTTAATTTCATGGCGCAATCTTGCCAGACTGCGTTGGAGGCTGGACTGAAGCGCACACACAGGCAGCAATTATGAATATGACTGGAGGTTATGAAGTGAGATGCATAAAAGGTCAAGCATAAAGTCATCAGTGTGCCACACAGAGAGTCTGTTTAGACTCTCTTAAACTCATTTGTTACGGTTGTTTTTGCTGCAGAGAAACATGCATCATCAATGCATTTTATTTTTTACCCATAAACACACAAGTATCAGTCAAGGCCTTTGAACACAGAACGTCCAAATATGATTCTATGATCTGATTCAGAAGACAAACGTAAACACTTTCAGGAGCCATCTGAGCTTGTTTGACTTGCCAAAATGGATGTGCTCCCTGTTTGATTGCATTATACTAATAGAGCTCCTTTGGAGGATGTAATTAAGTGGAGTTTATAGTCTTAGATTAAAGCATCCTCTAGATCACAGGCAATGTTAATGGAGTGATGCATTTTCACTGGAAACCAGATGGGAGCACATCACGACAGAGCAAAACATCACTGGGTGCAGTAATGGGCACGGCTCTAGTACCACGCAAAAAGAAAAAAACAACTTTGTAATAAATGACTGAAGTAAGTAATAGAAAAGTGACCGGTATGAGGAGAAGGATGAAGAAAACGAGCATTTCCTCCTGTATTTAAATTCACATCCACGATGGCAACAAAGCACAACAGTTGAGAGTTTATGAGTTTTAAATGTCCGGACGTAAATACAGATCAAGTGTGACCATTTATAGAATGTCTTCTTGTAGCTTTAAATGTTTTGTTAAACTCTCACACACACACACACACATATCTGTCCTCAAGTATTCTCAGATGTTAACGTTCTTCGGGGGGCTTTTATTCACTTCCCCGGAAGTTTCAGCTCATTTTGCTCTCTGCCCGTCAGGGCTGAAAGAAACGGAGCCAAGAAGCAGACAGCTTGTTGGCAGGAGCTCTCCACAATATCACATACAAATTTACGCAGGTCACCACAGCTAACCGACCTTAGCAAACACAAAAAATGGCCACAACTTAACCAGTTCTACAAACAAATAGCTAAATATTAAAGGTGGTAGTAGCTGAGAGTCATTCACAACTTATGGTTTGAGTGCAACACTTTGTAAAACAGCTTTGCTTATAAGAAAATATGTTGTAAATTCATGGAGAAGTGTAATCTCATGTTTTTAACTAGCAATAATTACTCTTTTTGTTCTTTGTTTTTGTCCCAATTCTGTTCAACATCTATTTTAACATTTCATGCAGATGTTACATTGTTAGCAATTACAAAGACTTACATAATAAGAATAGGGCCAAACATTCTTTTAAAAGCAAATCAGAATTAGTTTAGCTTAGTGTCATAATTCCTGTGAGAGTAATTATTAGAACAATTACAACAATTTCATTTATTGGCTTTTATTTTGAAATCCACACTGCATGCAAGAAGATCGTTGCCATGCTGTCGTTCCCATTTAAAGGAAACTGAGCTCTAATGCAACATGGATCTCACATGTGTGGAGGCCACCCAAAAATGCTGAACAGCCACCCCTCAATATTAACTTTTCCAGTCAAGCAAATCAGCCCTGAAACAGAGTAACATTATATCTGCAAATAAATTGCACCTTGGGGGCAGATTTATAAACATGAAGCAGACCTCATGGTGCTTGGTGAAGGCCTTCTATTAATCAAACGAGACGTGATTTTCAGTTCGACTTTCTGCCTGCTGTGAATGAGATACTATGTTGTTTTGTACACAGACAGGAGTTTGACTGGTGCCGCTATCTTGCGTCGAATAAAAAGTTTCCCCAGATATCGCACATGGGGGCAGGGCCTCTTGCTGTGCAGGCAGCTGCTTCACATCTGGAACTTAATATAAACATCATGGCCAATAAAATCATTCCGTTTCCTTAATTACTATTCCTGTCATTTCCGCACTAAATGAAAAGTTATTAATTCGGGGCCAACACAAACAGGCTTCTTCAGCGCGAGGAGCTGCTCCTGAAGCGTCGCCACCCTGACTACAGGCCGCTGTCACTGGACTGGAACCACAAGCTCCTGCCGCGCTCTGGCAGCGTTGCGTTTGTGTGCGGTGAACAGAGGCCAGGACGACGCAGACATGATGTCGTCCTGTTTTCCAGCGCCTCCAAAATGTCCCAACTGGTGCCAGGATAATAATGACAGGCAGCACCAGTCCTGTTTCATATCCCTTTCTCCCGCTTCCTCTAGTCTGTCCTTGTTTTTTTTTTTTTTTTTTTTTTTAACTTTGACACACTGTTCTCCACACCATTTATCCTTTCTACTTCTTTCTCTGAACATGTTGTTTTTTGAAACCTCAAATGTTTTCTGTTATGAAAAGGACAGGGTCTATCCAGTCTGTTATCAAAATAAAGTTCATAATGCTGCCTCTTTGATGGTATGGAGGTGCATTAGTCCCAATGACATGAGCAAGTTAGACATATAAAAAAGTCTCCATCAATGCAGAACAGTATTTACAAGTTTTAGATCAACATAAGCTCCCATTTCAACAAAGTCTTAATCAGGTGAAGCCTCAAATATTTAAGCAAGACAATGCTACTGAAATGACCTGCCTGCAGTCCAGACCAGGAGAAAACAGTTGGTGCATCACAAAACAAAAAAGATACATATATATGGGACAACATTCCCCTCCAAAATCTTCAGCAGCTGGTCTGAGTTCCTAGATATTTACAGACTGTTTAAAGAATATTGAATGCTTCTCAGTGATAAATGTAACCCTTTCCCTTTTTAAAGAAGTGTTGCTGCCATCAAGTTCAAAATGACCCTTTTTCCCTCCAAAAATGATGGTTAGAGTTTCTTAGTTAAAATATTTGATATGTTGATTTTCCTTGGTGAAAAAATATGGTTTTAAAATCAAACAATTCTGTTTTTTGTTTAACATTTTACACAACATCCAAGCTTTTTCAGCACTTTTGGTTAGAATAGAATAGAATAGAATAGAATAGAATAGCCTTTATTATCCCGTCGAGGGGAAATTCAGGTGTCACAGCAGCATCAGTACAGAGGTTCACACACAATAGTTATTTACAGACTATAGATAGTGCACACAAAAACACAATTAACACTGACTATCCATGACACAAATATATGGAGAAATGTGCAAGAATATAGAAAGATATGTTTTGTTTTGTTTTGTTTTAGAGACAGCAGACTATCAAAATCTGTCATTAGGATTCAGAAATGACCTGTTTT
>JAUBOC010000002.1:15001423-15012053 GCA_032275365.1 Anablepsoides cearensis
TTGTCAACCTTTTCACGGAGTGTTTTGACCTTTCCTTATCATGTCTACCTGTCCAGGTATCACTGTTTTCCATAACACACACAATATTGTTTTTATGGTTGAACCAAAAATAATCACAACTCAGACACTTCTCAACATAAGCTGATAAGGAACGCTGGGCCTTAAATTTGGGAGTAATTTAGGGAAATCTCAAATTTTATCTTCTGACCTCAGGTAGGTTTTTATTCCCAAGTTCTACAAAATGAGTAAAAGTGAATTATTTTCAATTAAATGAGTGAATACGAATGAGGTATTTATAACCTCCTTTATGTATTCAATTCCTTCACCATGTCTACTTGCAAAACATATCTCATGATTAGCACCACTTTTACCATGACCACTGTCTGTAATTTGTCAGTAAACAGCGCCACTATCCAAACTCTGATTCGGCATTCTGTTTTTGAGGTTGGGAATTTTACGCACATACTTGCAATGTGACTAAGAGAAAGGGAGGACGCCTTTGTTGTCCTCATGGTGTTTTATTATTGCAGTAATTCCAGCTCAGACATGTGGGTTCAGAGTGGAGAACCCCAGCCCAGAGTGTGGCGGCGAGGACGGGACAAGCCAACCACCGCTCACAGGCTCCGGTCGGATGGGGAGGAAAGAGGACGACACTCATCATTTGGAGGTTTGGGTCTGATCGCTTCCCTTTTCTGAGGGACTTAACTGTCCCTTTTGGGAATGCGGTCCATATTTTACACCCACACTTAAAGATAGGGGATGACTGAGGAGTAAATGTACACAAATTAAATAAGAAATACAGCCCTATAGTGTGAAAAACAGGGTCAAGAAGGGAAGAAGCTAAAACAGATGTTTACAGAGCTGCAAAATAATCTGATATCACCTGGACTTTTATGTTTTACGTAGCAAAACTGAGCTAAATAATATCACAATCAGTTTTTGTTATTAATATTGAGCAGCACCAGTTTGAATACATTAGTTTTTTTGGCTTCACTTTATTTACAGACGGTGCAAATGATTTCCTCACAGCTTGTGTCGGCTAAAGAGAGCAACACTTTATGTTGTTTTCAGCTCCGATCCTCGAGCTCCTGCGCTCAGAGCTCATCTTCAGCAGCAGCAGGTTCTTTTGATCTTTTGAATTCAGCAAATGAAGTCAAAGGGGACAGACATAGACAAATCACCTGTGGTTTTCGAAATTCCTTCCCAACGGGACTGGCCTTCCATTCTGAAGGGGGCAAAAAGGCTTGATCTTTGTTCCATCATTACTGCTTCAGATTACTTATCTCTTTATATCCGCGAGCGTGTCTTTGGGGGGGAAAAGAAAGATGACCTAAAATTTTCCTGAAGACAACTCTTTTCAAATAATAATAAAAAAAAAAGCTCAGTGCCAAGACAATAAAGCATGTGGATGATTGTGATGGCTGAACTGCCTGGCACTGTGACAGTCTCAGGCCAGTGAAGAGTTATGGCCTTCGTCTGCTCCATTAATTAAAAACCATTCTGAGACGAAACCAGAGCCAGAGCTCCAGTCCACTTTCATGTTTCATCCCATTTGCCTGGAGAAACCTCATTTTTCATTATTTATTGTAGCGACTCAAGAATAAAGACGCTGCAAAACAAGGTGGAAAAAAGGTAGAAAAAATGGCCCGCCGTGCGTTTTGTCAGTGAAAATCTGAGCGAGCAGTTGTGGTGTGACATTTAAAAAGGCAGCTTTGTACAGCCACACATCCAGGCGTAACAGTAATGAACCCCAGGGGCCGGAGGACAGGGGGGGAAAGTGGACACAAGTGTTTTATGATCTGGCCGAGCCGTACAAAGCAAATAATCGCCAGCCACGGAGGAGCAGGTAGTTTCACTTAACCTCTGCTCAACGCCGAGCGCCAGCTTAACTGGAAGCACATGGGAGCAGAGCACATTAGAACGACACAAAGACAGGGAGAGATTTATTTCTCCTATTAACTGACCCATAAGTTAAAAATCTTTAGAGGTGCAACAAAGCAGCTATTGTGACGATGCAGTTGCAGACTTTTTGCTGGAGTTGGAAGTTGCTGAAGTGGTAAAACGCACAGAACAGTTTAGGAAGTCCCAACTCCGACTGGTGTACCTGCATGGTCAGAAGGAGGAAAAGAGCACACTGTGGTCTGCTGTTTACTGGATGTCTGTGGCCTGTGGCTTTGTCTCTTTCCCATTAGCGTGTTTGGTGCTGTTCACGTCCTGACCGGCCCTCCGGTAAATGCCGCTCATTGGTTGGCCACTCACTGCAGCCGCAGAGGCTATGGTCATGCAAGAGAAAGACAATGTGTGTTTGTTCAGGTATAAGTGCATTTGTATTCATAATGACCCTACTTTATCATTTTGCTATAAGCTATATGCTAAAGTTCAGGCTAATCACTGCACAGCTATCTCACAAACCGGCCCAGGTTAGCAAATCTCACTATCAGGTTCCCCCATGTGGTTCTACTTAGACCAGCAGGGCTCCAGTCTGAAGACGACCTCTCAGGCCACAAGACCGAAGACCCCAGTGACCGTAAATGTACCAGGCTCAATAATCGCCACCGTGGTGCACACCTCATCGCTGCCTCTGTGGTGCCTCTCTGCCCAGAGTGGTTAGAGTTTTTTATCCTGCGATTATTACCGAACGTGTCTGCTTACAGCGAATACCAAGAAAGGTCAGATTTGATAGAGCAAAAAAAAAAAAAAAAGAAAAAAACGAAAAGAAAAATTAGCAGGAAACTGTAGAAGCTTCAGAGAAGAAACTTAGTTGAAATGATGATTTATGGACCAGCGCACAGATTGGTGATGAAATTACAGGGTTATTGTGACACACCCTCCCGTACCGCACATCGTTCCCAGCTCTTTTCCGCTTGAACCAAAGCCAGTCCTTTCTCTCCCAATGCCCGTCAATCCGTCCTCGTCCCACTCCCTCTTCACCACTCAGTCTTTTACTGTATATTTTTATTGATGAGACTTGACAGAGCCCCGATTCCAGCATGGCTTGGGAGATTTGATACGCACACTCCACCCTTAAAAACAAACAAGAAGAAGAAGGGGGGAAGGAAAAAGAAAGGGTAAAATGTACCTTCATTTCTAAGTTCGGAGTCTCTGCTCCATAAACTGCAGGACTTAATTTCTCTTTCCAGTCATGGAATATGATAATTTTCTTATTTGCAAGAAATATCAATTGCTCAAGGCCGACACATAATCATTGGGGAGGAAAGGAGAGGCTACCTGTGTAATGTGCTTAACAGGCTAACCCATTTAGCTGCAGGCGCTGTTTGAAAATGAGAAAGTGCTGATGGTCAAAATCAATTTTCCCTGTGTCCAAATTACTCCCTGTCCGGCTTAGAATTTCACCTAAATGGCCAAACCTTAAAACACTGATACTAATTCTATCATATTAGAGGCTGTTCATACAGTTGAAGTTATTGCTAATGCCATTTTGCTGTATTTATTGATGTAGAGAGATGACTCGAAGGCCAGGGAGCACAGAGTTCTGTTACTGCCTTTGTGTTTTTGTGTGTAAATGCGTATCTGTGTTGCTTTAGCACATGCACTACACATGTTTTCAACCATATTTTAGAACATTTGCAGCTCACTGGTCAACAAATCTTGAAAATTGCAAGATTAAAGCTACATAAAGCTGTAAGTTATCCGTTTTACAACACAGAGGTCTTTTTGAAGTGTAATGCCTTTAGCTGTTCCGGGACAACAGATAAGCATCATTTTTTTTTTATTTGTACTTTTTGTGTTTCCTAGAAAGAGCTTAGAAGGGATTTTTTTCTGGCAAATGAGATTTAGTTCACAAATGCTCTGATCTTAATGCAAATAGACAAGAACAAAAAGCACATCGGAAACATTTCGTCAGTAATTTAACAAGTTTCTAGCCATTAAAACAAAATCTACTCGATGCAGAAAAATTGAAGTGAAGGCTTGAGAAGGAGCTGCATGCTTTGAGTTTTAAAGTAATTCAGAAGGAAATTTAATTTTCGAAATGCTTACATAAAGAATAAAATGTGCGCAATTTTATTACGTGTAGTTTCCAAGCTTTATTAGCATCATTTCCAGTCTCTGCTCTGCTGTGAGCTCAGTGTTGGATCAATTTGTAAGATTTCTTTCAGGTAAAGCTCAGTTATTAAAGGATAAATTATGCTTTTTGAAATTTCCTTTTTCTTAAATGTGACGTCTGTTTAGTGCAAATCAGAATTAACGTGAGCTCCTTGGCTGTTTAAAGCAGCTCACTACAAAGATGACATCTAACTTCCAGACTGTAGTTGACCTGTGCAAAAAAACAGAAAACTAAACAACAGAATACATTATTCATTAGTAGAATATAAAAATTAACAGAGCAATATCTGAACCAAGTTGCCAAAGGTTTATTATATCCTGTTATGGTAAATGCAGTTTGGCTGACAGTAATATTCTGCAGCCGATGGTGAAAACGGCTGAGAAAGTTCCCGAGGTTCTTGGAAATCTTTTTAATCGACTTGTCAAACTCCTCTTCTGGACTGTTTGTCAGCTGTAAAATCACTTCTCCAAGCACAACCAGAATGTGTGCTGGGGCCGAAGTCACCATATTAAGACGTCAACATAACGTTTGAAATTCTCCTTCCCTCCAACAAATACTAACCAACAAGTGATACTGAAAGATGAAGACCTGTGCTGTAAGTTGCAATATAGTTCTGATAAAGATCTGCCTCAGGCTTGTCTGACCGGAGCTGGAGTTTTACAAGCTGGAATAGACCTGACTTGACATCCCCCCAAAACAACTTTGGTCAGGACTATAGATCTGTGGATTCGAGGTTGGGTTGGCTTGTGGCCGTGGCCCGTCCACCTGGGCTAGCCACATCATAAACAACAGCTGTGTGTCAGTTCTGCTTCTGTATCAACATCACCACACTGGCCACTGCCTGCAGCCACACATAGGTATTATATCCATGCGACTTCCTGCGGCAGGACAGGCCGGTAAACACCAAGGCCACTGTTCAGGAAGTCACAAGCATCACAGCGAGGACGTTAAAACGTCTTTAGAATTTTATCTTTAAGACGGCTTTACCTCGTGATGATTAATGGACTTCAATATGCTCCCTCACACTTTGAGTCTCTGGCCTAATTCCCAGAGCTTGAGATTATGTATCTGTTGCAGCTCTGATTTATCTGTTTAGCCCTTTCCGCTGCTCAGAAGCCAGGTCAGAGTAACAACCTTTGTCAGCTCTTTAGGCGTGAAGAAGGTATATTGTAACCATTTGGGCAGAAACGGGCAGGCTTTCCCGATATTGACTCAAACACACAAAGGGGTGAAGGCGGGGAGGCTCGGAATAAAGTGACACTAATGGAACACTGATGACAAAACAAGGCGCGCACAGGGACCACTTTCCAGCATTTTTAATTCTTAATGCCGAAGCCTCGGGTTTCAGCTTGTCTTGGGCCGAGGCAGCTGCGAGCGCCCCGGACGGATCTGGCACGAGGATTAGGATTTCTTCGTGAGGAAATGGTCACGTGATTTACTGTTGCTGAGGAGGCGCTACAGGTGCCAGCGCGTGGGGAGGGGGGGGGGGATAAGATGACAGAAAACTCGTCTCTTTGGAACCGCACTACGCTCCTCGCCCCGCTCTGGAAGCAGCTCTGTCGTGACTGGGCTGAGAGACCGGAGTGTCACCCAATACTTTGAAAACACACTTTGATAGCAATTAAATATTAATATGGTAAATCATAGCCTGAGAGCTGTATCCACATTACATGGAGCATGCAAATCGCTCCAATCAGTGAGCCAACTGAAATAGCATCAGGAGAGTAGTATAAATAAGACTATAGTTATCTTTAATATCATTAATATGGACTAAATCATCTGTAGAGAGAAAAATAACATAAAAAGTGGGAAGCAATTACCGTAATTATCATGATTTTGCATTAGATTACACTGTGGAGAATGGCTCTTTTGACCTTTCGAGAGTCATAGCTAATAATGAATAAACATGAAACTGTTCAAATCAAATCTTCTAATTATATGCAAGTTTCAGTTTAAATATATCCAGAGGGGGGAAAAAAGGTGTAAGTCCCCTTTCATCTTATTTAAACAGTCATCTGCCTTTTCTCTTGTTTTTTTCCTCTCTAACCCTTCGGAATCAGGCCTAGTTTCCTCCCAATAGGAAAAACATCCCCTTTTCCCCCTTTTTGCCCGAGTCTGTCAGCGATTCTGTGTGGGCCTGGACTCAGTTCAGTCTGTGGCCAAAAATATCCCCCATGGCTCCTCTGGCTGGGACAGGCCACATAGACCGCAGGCACACTGCCCTAAAAATACGGAGCAGCTCAGCCACAAACTCCCCCCTCGTTCATTCATTAGCACCGAGGAGGCTCACGGAGATGGAGAGAGGGATGAAAGTGATGCAATGTTACTCACAGATTAATTTGGCTTCTATTAAACTTTTTTTTTCAAACTGAAATTATTCAAAGAGCTACCTATGAAAGGTAAGATATTAGTTATTCCTAAACTTTCCAAAAATAAAATCACTTTAAAACACCTAAATGATTCATAAAATCAACAAAAAACTGAAAAAATTTGATTTTCGTCTGACAAGCAAGAGTCCCATTCATTTACAAAGAAAGGAGTGTGGGTCTTTAATGTTATACTGCAGCCAGCCACTAGGGGGCATGTGTGACTTCAACTTCCGGGTTCCAGTCCTTTCTCTGGACAATATGTTGATGCCTTAACCACACATTCAAACAAAAATGCTGCTGTAGCAAATGGCATGATCTCTTTAAACAACAATAAAAGAGATGATTCCCTTTATTTTTTATTATTTTCAAAGCTATGCTTAGAGTTTGTAGTTTTTAAAAGTCTCTATTAAAAAAGTAACAATTTTTTTCACCAAAACTTTATTTGTGGGTGTTTAGGAGCAAACGTTGAACCAAATCTGTTTTTAAAAATTACCAGAGTAGTGAAGACGGGTCTTAATGTGACACAATTATATTTAAAAAAATGTAGTAGAAATTTTATGACATCAGAAAAATACATTTGTATTTCAGCCCGGAGACAAAAACATCTTCTGGCTACGAGTGAATAGCTAGCATCGGCGGTGGCGTGGGAGTAATTCATTAAAACTCGTAAAGCTGTCTCTCCAAAATGAATAATTGCTCCTCTGGCTGCCTCACAAAGCTATCACGTCGCATCACGTAGTGCCACCCATTATCTCCACCATCTAACAAAACGTCTGAGGGAGACAGAAGGTGAGAAAGAAAGTGTTTTATTGCTGCAGTATTTGTTTTTAAAGTGGAGTTATATGTCTGCATTCCTCTGGAGCTGCTCAGCCGGTACACTTCCCCACTCTGTCTGTGTGATACCAGCCGGAGCGATGGGCGGCTGCTCCATGTGTGGGCACTGTTTGCTATGCACTGGAACAGGCCCGGGCAAAAAAATCACATGATATTAGTCTGCGTGTGTCTGTGCAGAAGTGTCTATTTGTGTGTGCAAATCTGGAAATATGAATGTTTTTTCATGGAGACGGCGTTTATATAGATGCGATCTTTATCTGTTTGTCAGTTTGTGTACTGTAGTGGAGAAAACTGGCTGCATATTTGTGTTTCTTAAGTGTGTGTGTCTGAGTGTGTGTGCTTGTGTAAACAGCTGGCAAGCCTGCCTATGGTTCTGTGTACACAGAAGTGAAGGTATTCTCGTTGAGGTTATGAGGTGGGTGGGTGTGGGGGGGTTGGTGGGGGGCTAAAGTCTTGAATGAAGCATTTAGTGCTGACAGTAAAAAATATGTTCTTCAAGCAGCACCAGCACTGCTGCAATTAACTGGAGCCGTCCTGCGCTGCACACTCTTCACACCAACTACTTTTTTTTTTTTTTGTCAGGACTCATCTGGCTCGCGGCCTAGCATGCTAAACCTGATGTTCGATAATGTTTAACCAGAGGCACAAATGCAAGTCTGGGAGCGCTACCACACATAAAGGTGTCGGTTCATTATTGGCATGAAACAAGTTGTTTTATGTTCCAAAATGAAACCTTATTGTGCCGGGTGACACTGTGTCTGCGGGGATATTAAGAGGAGTGAACAGATTTATGTACGCATGAGAAAAATTCTTGCTTTAACTTGTATAAAAGTAATTGGACGCATAAATAACACCGCCGCTGCATAAAAGGATTTTATAGTTTAGATTACTGCCTCTCATTTAACTGCAAATTGACAGGAAGGAAAAATACGAACTGTTTGTCTTTCACCAATTCATTTTATTTAGCTTTGATGGATTTTTTCCCCTTACCTAAATGTTCCAAATATCCGGATTAATAAACAAAGAGGGATAAAATCCAGAGGACTTGTTTTCTTTTTTTCAACTGCTGCATCTGGACACAAACACTCTTCAGCTTTTGACTCAAAAACAGCACAATACCTTTACTTATATTACATTATTTTCTGCTTTATTGTATTTTCTTTATTGCTATTCATCTTTTATAGATTTTATTAGTCTTTTTCACTTTATGAAAAGGGCAACTGGCAGTCCTATAAATTACCTTAATGTGATACCTGAGTAAAAGTACAAGTATCTTAACCATAAAACGACTTTGGTAAAAGTTAAAGTCTTCTCTAAGAATAGTACTTTAGTAAAGGTCTTAAGTATTTGACATTTACTGTACTTACTACTTAAGTATCAAAAGTAAATTTCTCACATAAAATGTATTTAAGTATTAAAAGTAAAAGTATTGAATAAAAGTGAGCTGTTAGAATGTTAAAAAAAGACATCTACTGGGAGATGACCTCCCCAAAAAAAGGCCATAAAAATTTGAATGTTATATTAAAATGTTAATGTGGAGAATTTTGGGATGCACTAGGCTACTTGTTTCTGCTTCATATACAGTTCATCTCTGTCACGGTCATCATTATTTCAGACGACATACGTCTATGTTCTGCTGTAGTGTGATGTGATTTAAGTCATCTGCAGGTGGGATGGATTGTACAAACCAATAGGGTGTCAGAATATATATTTCACATCCAACCACAATCAAATTCACTTTACCCAGGAGGCAAAATTTATCTGGATAATATTATTTACTTATTTTTTAACAATAAGAAGCCAGAATGAGAACAAGCTAAAAAGAAATAAGAGTAACGACTTTCAACATTTTACATTTTTTAATATTATAAGAAGTAGAAATCACAGATAATTGTGTGAAAATGTGAGGAGACGTTAAAAGTTGGCTTAAAAATAATTACTCAAGTAAATAGATAAGCAAAATTTCTACTTAAATAAAGTAACAAAGTATTTTTACTTTACAGCTCTGCCTACTAGGGCAGGATTGTCCAGTCCTGGTCCTTGAGGGCTGCTATCTTAAATGGTTTAAAGGTTTCTCTGCTTTAATGCACTTGACTGGAATGAATGGCTGATTAACAGGCTTCTTCAGAACTTGAAGAGGTAACTCAGTCACTGAATCAGGTGTGTTGGAGCAGGGAAACAAGTACAACAAGCAGGATACTGACCGTCGAGGACCAGGATTAGACATGTGCTCTATGGTACTGGAAAATATACATATTTATTACTGAATAAACAATTTAAAGTAGACATATCGTGCTTTTAAATCTTTTTCACATTTAGATCCTTCAGTTGGGGTCTATAAAGTGGACACTGCTATGCTTTGGTCAGAATTCCTCCTTATTGTAACTCAACAAGGGGTTTATGTCTGTTCCATGGCAAAATCTGTGATGTAATAGTTCAGAAAACGTCATAGAAAATAAAAAATACTGAACGGGTTGAAAAATATGACCCAAACAGAATATAAAAATACCTATGCAGCACAAGGAGGGACTAAATTCAACTTTTCTGCACTCTACTGTTTAAAAATGTACACAACAAAATGCATTTAACATCTAAAACAGTGAATTTTGCATATGTCCCCTTTAAACCATCCCTTATTTCCTGACATTTTGCTTCGAATGAGCCACATTTCCTGTCTGCTTTTCTCACATTTTCACGCAATCATTTTATCTGACCTTGTGCAACATGTCTCTAAAAATGAAATACTGGAGGACAAAAGAACAAAAGAAAAAAACAGCAGACCGAAAAAATAAAACTATCTACACCAGATGAACAGAGTAGCCAAAGCCCAAAGAAAAACTTTGAAAGATCTTCAAAAAACCCAAGAGATATCGATCAAAATCACTTTGAAAGATAACAAGAAAGTCTGACTTCTTATAAATGAAATGTGTGTGCACTGAATTGAGTTTGGCTTCTTTCCTAAGACATCTTCTCCTTTGAGGACATAATTTGTGAGACTTTTTTATAGGATCTTTAACATATTGACAGCAGTTCATTTGTACCATGTGTTCACATCTTTTATCAATCCAGTAAAATTGTCAGTTAAACATCAGAAGCAGTGTATTTCTGTAGTGCACATCCATGGCTACTGTTTTATTTTACAATCTTGGTTTTGATTTTATGTTTCTTAGGGTGTATTCACACCTGATAGTCCGGTAGACTTGGTTCGATTGGGGGCCGAGATCACAAGATTTGTTTACATTTTCATTTGTTGCGGTTCGCGTTCACACTGCAGTTTCTCAACCGAACTAAACCCTGTAAACAAGCTGTTCCCACTCTCACCTGTGGGGGCGCTGCACGAAGAACCACTAAAGAAATCAAC
>JAUBOC010000002.1:15014563-15031245 GCA_032275365.1 Anablepsoides cearensis
CCCCCCCCCCCCCCCCCCCAAAAAAAAAAATGACAGCATGTTTTTATTGAGGGTGGCCTACTACAGAGGATATGGTTGACAAAATCTAAAACCAGAATGTGTGTTTTTGTGTTAAATTTGATAATGCTTCCCATGGGTTTCCAGGAGCTCATGGTTTAGGACGAGGGCCCAACACAGCTTCAAAAAGGCAGCGCTTTAAAAGCCGCCAAACCGCTTCAAACAGCAGCCAAACAAGATCCTTATTGTTCAATGGCATGCCCAAAGTGGCCATAACCCTCGCACAGACCCATAAACAGATTGTAATTGGTTTAATTATCATCTAATTTAAGAAAACTGGTTTAATGTTATAGAGTCTATCCTTTTATTTACCAGGAGCCAAGTGGAAATAAGACTGAAGTGCAGTAACAAATTCAATATGTTCCATATGTAAACACCTTAAAGAGCTGCACGAAAAAAAAGTCTAAATGCAGAAAGTAAATAAGAGTCAGTAAAATGCTGCACTCGTGAAAATAAGGCTCCAAACTAAATGCTTGGTTCTTTCCAAGAACACCCACTGAAGGACAGATAAACCCCCCCCCCCACCGCCTTTGTGGCTGTTTTTCACTGTGAGCTGGCAGATAATGAAACTGAGCAGCAGAGTCTTTCGCAACAACTGCTTCCTTCCTGTATGGATGTACGACTGGTGGAGAGGGATAAGAGACAAAAAACGAGCAAGGAGCGACAAAGAGCCCGTTCAAGAAGGGTTGTCAGCTCCTCCCAGTTACAGAGGAGTGTAAATAAACTGCCTGCCGCGGGGTGACCTCTCAAACTAATACTCTCACTTGGGACTGAGTGTTAACGAGCAGACGCAGACAAACGCTTGCCCAGAAAACACCGCCGCATTTACAACGCACAGGAATGTTACCCTACATGCAGATTTAGTGACAGACTGATGCAAGTTATTAAAAAAAAACTTTGCTCTGCAACAGTGACAACATGCTGATCAGATGGTAAAACTCAATCTTGGTTGTGTGTGTAATAAACTGGAAACGATGGATGCAATTAGAGCAAGGTTTACAGAACTACAACCTCTAATCTGAGGTGGATAGAGTACCCAAAAATTGTACTCAAGTAAAAGTAGCACTACTTCAACATATTTTTACTCAAGTAAAAGTAAAAAAGTATCCATCCAGAAGACTGAATTAAGAGTAAAAAGTATTTGGTAAAAAGGAGTAACTGAAGACATCAATTATTAAAGATTTAAAAATTACATCATCAAATGAACCAAAACATAAAGCTATGTGGACATTTTAGTATTTTAAAGATCAAAATATTTTTTTTTCTCCAAATCAGTTTATTTACATATAAAATTTATGAAACTAATAAAAACTGTATGTGTGCATCTAGTGATTTTGTTTGTAAAAACAAAATTATTCTTCATTCAGTGAAGTTACATTAGGTAGATCCAGAACTTTTACTAAAGTATGAGCAGCGGTACTTCATAATAAAATTACTCAAGTAAAAGTTAAAAGTACAGCGTAGTAAAAATACCCATAAAGTACATTTTCAAAAGGTTACTCAAGTAATTGTAACTATTTATTACCCAACTCTGCCCATTATCTACAGCATGATTTGTAGTAATGAGCAGCAGAAAATGTAATTTCTCAGATGAAGTATAATGTTACTATATAAGCAGAGAAGTTATGTTGTTATTTGAACACTGAGGTTTTTAAAACCAAATTTTACTGAAAATACAATCATTTAAATGAAACAACAGCAGCTTTTAGGTGTGAAACTCCCTCTTTTTATGACTCAGTGTTTTATTATCAGATTTGGGCAGGATTTTTCTTTATGAATTAAACAGGCTAAAGGAATAAATTAGCATTTGCACCTGGCTAAAACTGGGAACAGTTGTAAACGGTTAGGGTTAGGGTTAGCACCTAACCTAACCCTAACCTTTACCCTAACCAAAAATGTCAGATTGGAAATCATTTTGAAAAGTTACCAGGTCATGTACAGGAAGAAAAAGTATTGAGAAAGCTTTGACAGGCTTATAATCAGAGAAACATCTGCAATATATTAGACGCAGTGTGACGTTTGGCCATGCATGGCAGTGTCACCGTGTCACCAGGTTTTTTAATGGTTTGACAGACGTCAAAATGAGCTGAATAAATTCAGAAGTATAAAATTAAGTATTGTCGGTTCAGACCCAGCCAGATTCAAGCAAAGTTACTCGACAGCACAATAACACAAAACATACAAAAGCAACACAGAGGTTTCTGAAGGCAAAATAAGTCAGATCTTTAGCTACCTGACACCACTGTGTGATGGATGAAAATTTGTGGTTTCTCTACTGTTTTTAACAGAACCAAAACAAACGTTAAATTCCTTCCTCCAAAAATTCCTTTTAGGGAAAATATGGAATGATTGGCACTGATATTAAAACCACTTTTATTAATATTTGGGAAAGGAAAAAGTTGCTGAGGTATCCAGTCAGTTCCAAAATAGTAACTGTGAACAATCCTGTGACTTTTCTGAAGGATAAACTGCATTTTGAAGAGTAGGTATAGAACTAGCAGAAACCTGATTTTAGTTGGTCAGCCTATTAATTCAAAGTTTTCCAGAAATGTTTTTCTAAACTGCTGAAAACTTAAGCAGCATTTTTCCTGTTTTATTTGCCTTTCAGAATCAAAGCAGCGTGCTCCGCTAAAAGCGGCAGCGCAATGTTTTGTTTTATGGAAGAACAGTAAAAAGCTCAAACCCATCCTCGAAATGTGCGTTTCATTTCCAGCCTCGACCCTGACATCATGTCATTATTTTCAAAACAAGTTCTCACCTCATTAGAAGTGAGAGAAGCGATGGAGTGATGGTGAGCAGACGTGGAGAAACGAAGACAAAACGATGAGTTGAAAAAAAAAAAGAAGGGAAAAGGAGAAACGGAGCAAATGAAAGAGTGTTTTTGTTGATGTGTAGGCCAAATGACAGGCACCGGGACATGGATGTGAAGACTTAATGAGCGTGGCTTTAGAAGTTGGCCTCCTCAGTAAAATGAAAAGCCTGTGGAGCTGGCTCCAGTGATGGATGAAGCGTTGCGCTCGCCCAGCTCTGACACATTCTGGGAAAGTGCCCGAGCCGTCTCCGGTCCTGATAAAGAAATAAAAGGAGAGCCAGCGCTGCTCGTGTTGCTGCTGATGTGACAGAAAAGCCCTAAAACGTGATAAATTCTTCCAGCCACACATTCACAAAGTCGAGGTACAACAATATAAGCAGTGGAGTTCACTTTGCGCCCCTCTTTTAGGACCGGCTCAATGCCTAATGAATTACCTGCAGCCTTGAACACAAACAGACTCGACCTTGATGGCAAAGGTGATGATCTCTTAGGTTCATAACCCACTGATTATTGTAGACTACTGAAAAAGAGGCCTGAAAGTGAGCCCACATCTCTCTGTTCAGGAGATGTCTCCAATCTGCTCTGTAATTGGTACCATCTCCTCCCCAGAGTGACTTCACTGAAGTCATGACAGAGGTGATGGGGACCAGATGGCGAAGAGACGGTGACAAGCCCCTCGTCTTCACTACTCATCCATGTGGTTTTGTTTCAGCTCTCTGCTTATCTTATCTCTCAGATCGCCGGGACTCATCCTCCTCTGCCATTTCCATCTAGATGTTTTTTATTGCCTTTGGTTTCCAATGTAATTGCAGTGAACTAAATCAATGTTCCTTCACTTTAACTCGCACATTTTTCATGGTGGCTATGATTGATCTTACAGGCTCAGTTTTCTTTTCAGCAAAGAGATAGATTGACTTGGTTTAAAAAAAAATAAGTTTAGTAAAATGGCATTTGGAGGCTGAACCTTAATGTAAACTCTTCGACCTTTAATTAACACCCTTCCCCCCCATCGTTTCCCAAAAGCGATCCAAGCAGCGAGTGTTGCTGACCTGCCGAAGGTCGAACCTCTCCGACTTTTCACACTCACATGCAGAAACACACACGGACAAACGACTCACATTGATCCCATGTGTTGGTGTTCATTTCAGATTCCTGTTAGGATCCATCCAAAGCATTGATTTCACCATCTCCCCTGATTAGGCAATTGAAGGGAACATAACAGTGTACCGATGGGCCTTATCAGGAAGACTCATCCCAGAGGACAGCTGATAAAAAGAGAAGCACAAGATCCAAGGGCATAATTCACTGTTAACAAACAAGTTACTGACAAAATATCATACTTTTTAGTCTGGTTATAAAGGACTATATATTAAAAACCTTTGTAAGACAATTTTAACCTCAATCACAACACACATCGTTATAATAAGCTTTTATATTGCCACTTTTTAAGTCTTAATTAATAGTGTTTTCCAAAATCTTGTATTGATAGATGGGAGACTCAATAAAAGTAATATGTGTTCATTTATTTATTTTTTTGGAAAAGACACTCAGTGTTGTAACAAATTTTGAATTGAAAGCCCAAATTACATGCAAGAAACCAATTCAGGTCTCACATCTAAAGTCTTCATTTTCAGACATATATATCACTTATAATTCACTACGAGCCTGACTCTGGTTCTGGAGACCTAAACAAAATGGCCCCAAATCACGTGTTCCTACAATGTTTGCAGAGAACCTGACCCCAGCCCAGATATGATGTCATAGTAAACAAGGAAGTAAGTTCTAGAAAGAAACACTAACACTAAATTCAGACCTGTTGATTCTCTTACTGTTTATACTAAAGTCGTTCAATCGATAAAATCCATTTGAAATTCAATTAATCAACCACAAGATACTTACAACAGGACAGTGCCGAGAACAGAGCCTTGAGCAACTCCACATATTCGTGCTGGGCACTTTAACTGGGAAGACATTGTTTTTATTCCTTGCTTGAAATGTCTTTAATTTTTACAATATGATATTTAAATTCACATTATTATTAATCCATAGTGCAAATTTTTAAGTACTAAATGGATGGAAGCTCTATAACAAGAGTCATTCAGGAAAAAAAATTGTAAAATATGAAGCCTCGATGCTTATGCTGACTGGAAACAAATTATTTGTGGGTTATGCAAAGCAGTAGGACGTGTTCTGCTTAATGAGTTCAGACCTGGAGGACAGGGAGCAGACGCAAAGCTTGTCTCAACACACGACACAGCTCACATGCAAAGACCTGAAATAGCTTCTAAGCACAGAGTCCAGACCACAGAAGTGGATCCAGTCACAGGAACAGAGGAAAACTGTCCAGGCATTCTTCTCCGTCTGTGTCAACAATAACACACCTCTGCGCCAGCTCATCGCCTCCCTTCTCCCGCACGTCTTTAAAGCCCCGAGGGAGAAAAAACAGGCCTTTGTCACAGTTTGAAGCCAGTTCAGGCTGTTTTTATTCACGGCGCTTCACTGTTTTGTGCTATCTATAATCCCAGTCTTAGCTGGGGTCTGTCTGTCTCTCTCCTTCTGGACCATCTTACTCTCTCTCTCCCTTCACAGGAATAAAGCAGCAGTTGAAGTTGTAGCCCACCCTAGGGGTTGAAAGCCTGTATCCCATCCAACCCTGAAAGCTGTTTTCACTCAAAACATTGTCAGCGTGCCCATGCATGTCAAAGGAAGTTATTTGTAACAAGGGGGATAGCGAGCTATCCTTTAGATCTGTCATCAGGCTGTGGAGGGGAAGCTCACTGTTCACTGGCGGCAACACCTCCGCCAACCAATCAGAGGGCAGAAAGGGGAAATAAATAGGAAACTCTGTCCCTTAATGGATGGCTCACGCTTTTGGTTTCATCATCCAGCTGGTGTGTCAGTGGCGACAGTGTTTCTAGGAAGGTTTTTACTTCCCATTTTTGCTTGATCACTCTTTGATTCTTGTTTTTTCCCCAGTGTTGAAAATGTGTTGTGTCCAGACAACAATGCAGAAACTCAAAGCTGGACCAGAAGGTGGGGATAATGCTGGCATGAACACAAACGGAGAACATTTTGAGCAGAGCTAGAGATCTTGAAATGGCACCTCTATGCTTTCTTTCAGATGGCCAAAACAACACCATTTAAAAACGACCACTCCTTTTATCTAACTTACAACTAAAGTTTTTTTCTTTAGTGATGAGTCTCTACTTACTGTGTTTACATTTTTCAATCATTTTTCAATGTGCATGCTCCATCCCTTGTTTCCTGTTTTTAGTGTATTTTCAAGGCATTTTTATTAACAGTATTTTTGGGTCATTTTCAGTGTTTCCGTGTGGAGGATAGCTATTCTTGGAATGTTGTCATGTTTACAAGTATATTTTTAGAAATGCACTTTATACAAATAAAAAAAAAATGTGTGTTTTGCGTGGACGCTGCAAAGTTTTCGTGAGCATGCGAAAAGTAGGTTGCAACAGCGTTGTCTCCCTGCAATTACCTGATGTGAGTCATACATGCAGAACTGCACACAATCAAACACTTAAAAGTGTTGGCTCATGGGTACAGAAAACTTAATTACCAATGGAATTTCTTAATGTGAGTTGTTGTCTATTAAGGATCACACAGCATGCAAAAGTCTGTCTTTAAAAAGAGCTGTTTTGTTGTTAAAAATGAAGTTTGCAAGTGAGTGAAATGTGCAAGAAACATAGCCCATGCAAAATAGTGCCAGAAATATTTGAACCTGATTAAAAATAAAAAATAAAAGAGTAGAATTGAAACATTGTTACTTTACTTGTTATATCTGTATGTTATCATGCTCTATTTTAAGGCTTCGTCCCAGCCAAATTTAATAAAGTGTTGCGCTTCTCAGCTTATGAGTCTGTGCTTCTTGTGATGGAGCAGTGTTTCTGCCGTACGGCGAGTCCAACCAGCTCTCTGGGTGTAAAAACAAACTTTATTAAAAGATCATAGGCACAAGGTCCGACAATAGCAGCAGTCATCAATCAAATGCTGCCATGGTGTGCTTGCCGCAGTGGGAGGTTTGGCTGGAAAAGCATCACAGAAAATGACTCATGCTTTTCCAGATTTTGTTCGTGCACTTCTTCTCGTGTCTCCTTCCCCTCCCTCATCAGGAATGTCACGGCAATCATTGTCAGAAGCAGAGATTGAACCAAAGAATTAATAGAAAGATAAACACAAACAAATGCAAAAATCACACTGTGCAAAATCCTGCAGCCGCTGGGGTGATGCAGCGCTCTTTAATGTACAGTCTCTGTGTAAACATGCTCAAGCGCACACACACATACACACATGCATTCACACAGAAAGTCCCCCCAAGCCAATCTGTGCCCAAACAATTGTCGTAACCATTATTCAACATGTGTGGCTAATTTGTCCCAGGCAATTTCCATCATGGTTGGATGATGATCTGCAGGAGCAGACAGAACAAAGAAGAGGTGGTCACATGACAAGTTCCAACCAAACCATCGCACCCGCAAACACAAAGCACGGATGTCAGCACGTTCACCAATCTAGCCACCCCATTATTCCCCGTGCTTCCATCAACACACACCAGCGAGTATCAGCCGCGTGGAAGAAAAAAGCTGCGGAGTAATGACCGGAGCTGGACATGATGCTGGAAGTTTGCAGCAAATGTGAGACGTCTGAAGTTTGTTGCGCTGGAACCATTTTACTAAATTAAACCAGCTAAATGTGCTGGAGCCTGCGGTTGGCAGAATATAAAGCGAAGAGTCACTCCATCCACACACATTTGTCAGCTCAGGCGCATGGGCCAATGGAGGATACGCGCACACACAAGCTTTGTGGGTAAAAGTGGCTGCACGGGTGTTAGGGGGCGCCACTGTGGTTGGACTGGGCTGTCTGGGAGCATAAAGTGGCCTTCTCATGGTTCCCCCTCATACCTGGGTGGTCTTGACTGCAGCGTTGATGTGTGTATGTGTGAGAGCGCGTGTGGACGGACATGTAAAGGTGAGATGAGTGAACGTGTGTGGTAGCGAAGGGTGGCCAGCGCACTGCCCACACATGATCATCCTATTAAACTCACACACATCGCTCTCATCTATGTGGAACAAATATTTTGACATCGACGGTCAGACTATGGGGCGTCTCCTCTCTTTCGGAGCAGTTTCTTTTTTCCTCCAGTCAGGCCGTGTTTCAGCACAGGATGGTCTTGCTGTGCCTAAACCGGACCTTAGGAAACCTCAGTCACTTTTAGAGCGAATCCATCCCCTCTGTCTAAACCCCCTCCTTACAACTCAGAAACTAACAGTGAACCATCAGATGGCGAAGGAGCGAGCAGGACAGCAAAATTCCTTGGGTTTCTAAGTTGTGGCTAAGAGGAAAAAAATAAACATCTCTTCTCTTCCAATGAGATTTCTGGAGGCAGATATACTGCCTGTCGCCTTTCCAGTTACATTGAGAAAAAAAAAGTGTCCTTCTTTCTCTCGTAAGTGCCAGGCTATTTTGGTTTCCCAAAATATTTTCTGAGGCCTGAAGAGCAGCTTTTATATATTTGTCGCCCGTGCTGCTTGAAGGCGAGCGCGTCAGCTGAAAAGGAGCATTCACTGAGCAGAATCAAAGTGTTCTGACCATGTGAAACGGTCCTCTATTGAGAGAGAGGGACACCTCGTTTCACAGAGCTGAATTCCAGCGTCTAATGTCAGCCTTTCAGGACATCGCTGCTCGTGTTAGAGTGTCAAAAGATTTCAGCACTTCCCTCATCCTTTTCTGCAACTTCCTTCCCTGAAGCTTGAAAACTCACTTTAATGCGTGTGTTTTTATCTAAGCTTTTACACGTTAGAGGTGTAATTTCCCCTTTAACAACATCTGTTTAACATCTGTTTCTAACATTAAAAGTGATTTGTACATTTAGATGAAAAAAAAAAAACTACCGGTGTACACAATGATTAGTCTTTATTATATATTATATTTAAATGCTGTACAAACAATGAGTTTTATCACTATGATTATTTGTTGAGATCATTTTCTTCTCAATGTCTTGAAGAATTTTAAAGAATTTGTATTTTGTTACCTTTCTACAGTTTATAAATTCTGTGAATGCTCACGTCAAGATTTAGCGAATGTTAGGATTGTTTTGTTTTAGCCATTTTATAACCAAATATATGTATTTTAACATCTGCATTTCTGTCCTTGTATCGACCTGTAACGTTTGTTTGTCTTAGGAATGGAACATATGTCCAAAATAAATATAAAGATGTCATCACTTAGTTTGTCCTAAAGACATAACTTACTTTTATAACAATAACAATAAATTTTATGAATCAATAAATTCTCAATTAATTGTTACATGCCTAATGACAGTAATTAATAAGTATACAAAAGACGCTGCAGAAGTGAGTCTTTTGCGGAAACACAGCTGGTGTTGTAAATCATTGACATGTGTCTTTCAGTCTAACAGAGTCTTTCACAAGACGTTTTTACATGTAAGTTTTTCTGCCGCCTTCACACATAAAGGCAGAGTTAAGGAAGCGTTATTCATTATTGATCAGGCTATTTCCAAATGTCCTTACTGAGTAATAAACAGTCGTTCACAGACAGTCGGTGCATTAGTGTCAGCTGGAGACGGACAGCAGCAGTCTATCAGTCACCATCACTCTTAAAGTGACGAGACTGATTATTAAGCTCTATTGATTACTGCCAGAAGGAACTAAGAGTACAGGAAAAAGATCATTGAGTTGTGCAGGGAAAGACCTTTACTGCTCCCTGTACTAAAATACAACGTACTGTAAAAAAGCTCAGTTTAAATAAACCCTGCTGAATCACGCTTCCTTTAAGCCATATAAACAGACTGTTTTTTTTTTTTCGGTGTGTTTTCTCTGGAATTATGTCAAAGAGGTGTTTACGATTGCATTTTATCAGTGGTTTTTAAGCTTTTATCGTCGCAGCAATTACGGCCGCCCTTTTTTTTGAATAAACTTTTGAAGCGGTAACATGTTCAGATGCCGTAGCCGCCCCAAACACACCACTTTGGAGGCAGAGGGAGCAGCTAACAGGCTTTTGGAAACCATGTGGGTAACCTCCTCTGGAGAAATTCACATCCACACACACACAACGCTATCCTGTCAACCAATTATTAAACCAAACGTGCCTACAGCTTGAGAGTCCTCAGGTCCAAGGAACACACTTAGTTGTGGTTGAAGAAGCACTTACACCCACTCAGCAGGCAGTCACTCCCTCCCCAAGACGCAGCCGTTCTGGTGGAGGGGGGATCTTCTTTTACGAACTTCCTGCAATCATCTATCTGCCAGCTAAAAAGAAGTGGGTGGGCACGGTGGCCACAGTCTCTAACCTCAAGAAGAGCCTAATGCAGGGGGGGCAGGGGTTGGGCGGGGTGGAGTGGGTGGGTGCTCTTTGGACCAGCTCCTCAGCCGGCGTTGCATAAGAAGCGATGCCATTAATTATTAAAGCCCTGCTGGGTTTAATATTTAATGGTGGCGACATGTAATTTACACTTAAACTCCAGAAATCACGAGGTACAGACCAAAATAAACAAGTGTATTTGTTCCAAAGAGAGCCGGGGTGGGGGAGGGGGGGGGGGGTTGTATGAATTCTGACGGGCTCTGATTTCACCAGTAATCTCCTCTGTGAAGCTGCAAATGTTTGAGCTTGATTTGATTCCTATTGGAAAAGCTTGAAAGCGGCGAGTTTTAACGCTCGACATATCAGCCGGCTCCTTCGCCCCCAATCTGCGGAATATTTACCCATTTGGCGCACGGCGAGGCTTTTGATGAAACCCTTCGGTACCCGGGCTCCTGTTTTATTACGGCTCAGCTCAAAGCAACATGTGTCTCGCCTCTGATCTCTGAAATATCAACTGGTAGCATGTGGTACGGTTTCATCTTGTCCAACATCTCAGCGATGAATGCATTAAACCCCCACCCCGACCATTTCTCCATTGCATGGCTGCGTATTACTCTTTATTCTATCCAGCCTCACAGAGGACCTATTTAAGTGAACCACATTAGAAACAGCAGCCCGTCCCAAGCAGTGGGACCAGCCAGCAGAACTCCCCGCTGTGTCGGATTTTTGATTAAATCTTCCCCTCAGGGTTTCGAGCAGACCGAGCTGTGGGTTTAAACGAGGTGCTGAACTTTTGGGTTAACACCTTTCGGGGTTACAAACCACGTGAGCGCACGTTGTGAACCGTGCTCTGCCTTCAGAGCAGTGAGGTGACCTCTGACATGTGTAACACCTTCTAATTTGTTCGGAGGAGGATTTAACGAGGCCTACTGGGGAGGGGGGTGTCGTTAAATCGGAGGAGCTGGAGGTCTTGCTGACAGAGCCTCGGACGCTGGGAGGCATGCATCACCACTTTATGGGGTTGGACGTTTTTAGGGACATTTCAGCGTGTAATTTATGTCCTTTTTAAATTTCAATAAATGATGTCAGCGACGTGTGATGCATACGGGGAAATAAAACAGAAATAAGCCAATATTTTTAACCAGGCTTTGATTAAATTAGCAAAATATTTAAAATCCTTTTCATTCAACTTAAGTGAATTTTGTAGGTTAAGGCAAGTTACAAGAATCTAGAGATGCATCATGCATAGGTTGTTTTATTTTTGAACAATAGCTAAAGAACACTTCATGAAACTGTTTATCCTGAAATAAGTTTAATTAAAGGTGAAAAACTTCCCAATCAGTTACATTATGAAATAAAATAATTATTTAGGGCATGCTAATCTGGAAATATATTGCATGTCCAAAACAATTATTAAATAAGAGGTAATCTTCTTAAGCTTATGAGACAATGGAATAAATCTGGTGCAAAAATGAGCGAGTAATGATCCACCCCGTTTATTCACTCGTGATCTTTGCCTTGACACTAAAGGTTGATAACAGCAATACACTGATCACTAATAAAAGTTCCTTGTTCTGACATTTTTGGTTTAAAATTAGCAGCATGACTGCCCTGAATTTATTTAATCATTTTAAAATTCTATTCATCACCAAAAAGCTAACTTTCCATGACAAAATATCAAAAACTAAATGACCCTTTGACCTCTGTTGTTTCAAGATCTTTTCAGTTATTTACTTATAAAACAAAATTTAAGCCCATCATATATTAGCTTTCAAAAGCATGTAAGAAGCAATAATGTTACAGCTGTGAGATCAGTTTAAACTGTTGTTGCAATTCCACCTCAACAACGTATGATTAAAATGATCATAGGTTTTGAAACCTTAACATTGAAAACAACCAAGTTAAGAAAAACTGGAAAAATGTTTGTCGACAACATTTAGCCAAAGACATAACTCAAAAATATGAATAATTATGATACAGTTGTTGAGCTGAGAAATCTAAAATATCCTAATTGTGGAGATCAATAGTTGTCCTGCTGATGCTTATTTTAGGCTTTACAAACACTATTTTTGCTCTGCATACAGTAAATATTAGTTCATGTATTTATAGAGCTGCACCTACTTTATTTCATAAAATATAAAAGACAAAGCAGAGCAGAACCTACTACTTAAGCTCACATGTTCAACCATCTGTCGGGTCTCCTATGATCATACGACTTTTCCTGAAGTTCACCTCTCGTGCACTCGAAGCAGTGAAACCACACCATATGCTTCCAGGGCAGCCTGCTTACCACTGATAAACATTCCTCAAACTGTGGTGGAAACTGTTTTTTTTTTTTTTTTTCTGAAAGCTGCTGTGTGTGTCTTTGTCAGACAGGAGCCCCCCGACCACGGTGAAAGTGGTTCTGCTCTGAAGGGCCTTTTTTCTTTTAGCTGCAACACCACTGGAGGGCACTGCTCTGTCTGCCGTCACACACTGTGCTCTTTGTGGGCAAACAGTTGTAGGAAATTAACAGTCAGGGTAAAATTTAATCTGAATTTTGGGAATGTGGTGACTTTTGAACTTTACAATTACATAGTAAATATAATAAAATCAATTTTTTAAAGAAAAATTCAGTAAACCCGCTCCTTTTTCAGTCTAAATGCCCACAGATTGAATACATTTACACATTTGCGTATGATGGTGACAAAGAGAACGAATCAATGGACTAATATAAAAATAAATAAACCACTTTTCACAAGAGGGGCTTTGCCCACTGAGATGAAAAATAACACAAAAGCTATGATGGAGCCTTTTTTAACGCAAACCTTGCAGCCATATTTTTCTATTTTCATGATTATTTTAAGATTTCATTTTTTTGGTAAACCATAGGAGGGGTGCCTGCACTGGAATGCAACAGAATCTTTGTTATTTTAAATTAAATATTTTAGGCGCACCCTCTGGACACAATGTCAGAAATACTTATTTGATGGAGGTGAAAAGAAAAGGCAGTGTGATATAAATGAATTAATAAATTAATGAAGCAAACAAATGCAAAGTTTGACTCTGGTTTTGGACAGTTTGCATCGATGCTACAAATCACTGAAAGAACTACTTATTTTTTCAGAAAAAGACAGGTTGTGGATTAAATGGAGCAGTTGTGGGTAATAATAACAGGAAATGACAAGATGTGAGTAAAAACTAAATGTTAATACAAGCTGAAAGAGTTGCAGGGGGGTGGACAGAATGATGAAAAGGCAAGCAGAACAGTTGAAAATCAATCTGAGGCACAGTAATGCTCTGCATGACTGATAGTCCTTAATCAGAGGATATGATACGACGGTGAAGATCCAAACCACCGTCAGCTCAGCGGGCCGGGCCGGGCGCAGCACCGCAACTGACGCCTGCAGAAGCTCCGGCTTTATTGAAGGTGGGCAGATGTTCAAGTTTTTTTTTTTTTTTTTTTCCTTCTGACACTCCACCCCTCAAGCCACTTTTATGGGCCTGTTTACTAGCATGGGCTTCCAGAGATCTTTATCGAACCCGCCTTTGATTTGCCAGAGCTCTCATCCCACATCCCATATGCAGCAGAGGCAGAGACACGGTTCTTTTCAAGACATACAAATAGGAATCTGGCAGTCATTTTACAGTCAGAACTTTTTTTTTGTCTCTTCACCCCCTTCATTTTCTTCCTTTCTAGCACCCCCCCCCCCCCCCCTCCTCTTTGCACACATCTTCAGATATAATTATGAAGGCTCTTTGCAGATGTTCCCTCTCTTCCTTCCAACTTCCAGATTTGTGGAGATGAGCAATGTCACGTTAATTCTTAACCGTACCTCCACTGCTGAAAGTTTCTTTTTTTTTTCTCACAGAAACAGAAAATAGTGAAACTGAATACAGCAATAGGATACAGCTTTGGATTTATCTTCTTACAACAAAAGCTGCAGCCGAATCAGAGCAGCTGGAATGACTTCTGGAGCTTCCATTGAACACTGTAGGTGGTCAGAGACGTTCTAACTGCACAAGGCATTCAGAGGAAGACAGTTACTGTTTATCATTTCTGAGCTTTTTAATGCAAAGAGATAACTCGTGCAAAACTAAAAATGTAAACTCAAAAAAAGGTCGACCACTGGACAGAGTGCAATTACCTTGTGTTGACATAAAAATGCTGAAGCCGTTAACTTTCAGCCATTGTTAACACGTGGGCGGGCAAGCGGAGACGAGGCGAACGCAGCTCCTCCCACGCAAGACAAGAAAACAGACCGGACCAGACGGGGGCCCGACACAACCGTCCACAACCATCACCGTCACGTGATCTCAACAGGAAGTTTCAGAAGAGGAGACGTTGGGTTGAAGAAGTGAGCCTTCCTCCTCTTCTGTGTTCTTTTGTCATTCATCAAGGTGCCAGAAGCTCAGGTGTGTCCGTTCAACAACTGCCAGCCTAAAAACTGACAGTTTTTTCAGCTCAGAGTTAGAGAACTGTGGCCCCCAGATGGAAGTGGGAAGTAAGGAAGTGAGTCTGGGCAAGAAAACGTCCCTGTGGACTAATTCATGAGCCGCCACGTTTCGGGAGCGAGGTGTGATTTGGCTGGAAGAGGGCGAAGGGGGTTTCTGCCTGGTAGACAGAGGCAGGAAGCTCTCACTGAGCTGGAGAGAAGGTCAGCAAGTCTATTTAACGGTTTCTGAGTGAGAGAAAGTTTTAACTGAAACGCAGAGGCCCTCGCCTGTAATCTTGCTGTGGTTTTCTTCTTCAGTCCCCCCCCAGCAGACAGCCTCTCCTTTACTTCACCGCTGCCCTCCAAACCGTCTTCTCCCCCACACATTTTCAACTTTTTCATTTTTTTTTCGTGGCCCTGGCTTTGTGCCAGAAGAGGAGATGTGGTTTCTCCAGCTGCCGTGAATCCTGCAGCGAAGGTTCGCTCACGGAGATATGCTTAATTTGTGGAGTAGAGGTTACACTACACCACCCACAACCAACATATATTATCTGGTTCACCTTCATTTCTTCTTCTCTTCTGAACCAATATTATTGTTGAAGCAGCACTTTCTCCTTTAAACACCTAACATAAGACTTCAATTATTATGGATATTTCTAAAAACAGAATAAAATCAAGCATTTGATTATTTATATTTGTAGACTTGTAGTTTTGAAATGTATACTTTTAGTTGAATAAACTGTATTTATTTGCACACACTTATTGGTTTAAAAAACTAAACCATGACCCATTTCTGCTCGGTTTGTCTTACATTGACTATTGAATTTAAATAATCAAAAAATATATCTATGGTTTCATTGTTGTTGTTAAAGATAAGCAACAATATGACGATATTGAGAGAAATATATTGTAATTTTCAATGAGCTAAAATCGGATATTTTTGATATGCATTGTGTACTTGCATATGTATCTGTTAAAATAGATGTTTTTTAATGCTAAGTCACATATTTTTTTAAAATAAAACACATCTAAGTCTTTTATTTTCTACAAGGTGAGTATTAAAAAGTAAAGTTTTACGAAAATGAGACCATGTCATCCCCCAAAGAGCATGCAAAAGCTATTAGTGAGGAAAAGACTGCCTGGATGTGGAGCTGCAGCCACGTACAAATATAAGTCTTATTTGCATCTCCCACACTAAATGCTGCCTACTGCACTGATCAAAACATTACATAAGACTGGTGTGGTGGGAAGTCTGGCCAGGATCCAGTGGCTTTCTGGGGGCCCTGGCTTCTCTCTGTACATTAGCCAGGATATTAAAGGAAATGCAGGCCACCACAGGCTCCACTGCTGTGGTTTGCCATCAGCCGGAGCAAATCTGTGTGTTCCAGTGGCAAGCGCTCTGCCCAGTTTTGACATGATGACTGCGTGGACTGCAGGAGTCAATGGGGTATGGGGTAGGTGGGGGGCATGGCCACTGTGCTCGTTTCCGTGCGGCCTGTCAGCAGCTGGTCACTGCAGCAATACTCATTACACATAATGGCCACAGAGACAAAAGTGGCGAGCAGATGTAAAGGACCCCCACACACACGCAGTCGTGAAGTTCCACCCCCCACCCCCCTAAGGCTTCACGAATCATTAGCGTAGCAGCAGAGTGCGCTAATCGGCTGTGGCAGCGTTTTGTCGGGGACTGGCTGGGTGGGACGACCACAGCTCCAGCAGAGGTGCGTCGCAGAGCAAACACACGACACGCTCCGCAGCGGGATGGAAACTGCTTTTCATCATCACTGCTTCCCTTCAACAGGAATCACCCAGTGTCTGTGTTTATATGAAAGAAGTCTCATGAATGACTCAACATTTTATTTTTTTATGCATGTTCATATTTAACAACCTCATATAAACGTGTGGGCTCGATGTGTGCATGCGTGCCTGTAGGGGATTGTCTCTTAATATAGTTAAGCTGCGAAAAACCCCAAAGTCTTTGGCGAGGTCTCGCACACACACACACACACACACACACACACACACACACACACACACACACACACACACACACACACACACAC
>JAUBOC010000002.1:15032159-15048169 GCA_032275365.1 Anablepsoides cearensis
GGATGCTCCTATAGCATAACATTTATTATGAATAAAGATGTCTGACCTCTGGTGCATTGCCGCGTGCGGGGGTCATTATGTTACCGCTATGCGGTATCTAGTTTATTGAGTGGTTTTGTTCTTCCTGCAGTGGCTTTCAGTGCTGCAAACAGTTCACTATCGTACACTTGGTGTTTTTTTGAGATGCATTGGAACAGTTTTGGGATTATGAGGCCAAAGGCCTCAGCTAGCACCTCAAAGGACAGGTAAGCAAGATATTAAAGAGGACATATCATGCAAAATTCACTTTTTTTTAAGTTGTTAAATACATTTTGTTTTGTACTTGGAGTCTCTATGAGTGCAAAACCTTTAAATTTAGTCTCTGCTTGGGTCATATTTTTCAACCCATTCAGTTTTCTCTATTTTCTAAGATGTTTTCTGAACTATTACGTCAAATTATTAAACATAAATACCAAATAAGGCCTGCCCTGGACTTACCGACTACAATATGGCGGTCTTCATTCTCCTCTGACTCTGGGTCAGACATAATTTAATTAAATTGTAAATAAAACATTTTGGTGCCACTATATAGTAGTAAACCCCTCTCTCAAACTGGAATGGACTGGTCTGGAAGCTGGAGGGGAGCGGGATTTGAAACAGCCTCAGAACAAGCTGATCTGAGACACCTCAGAAAAGAGTGAAAGAGGGGCTTGTGGAGTTACAATAAGGAGGAATTCTGACCAAATCATTGCAGTTCCACTTTATAAAGACCTGAACTGAATGATTTAAATGTTGAAAAAAGGATTTAAAAGCAGGATACATATCCTTCATAAAAAAGTAGGTCCTTTGGACGGGTTCTTCTTTAAAGAAACATTTAGTCTCTTCTCCTTCTTCAGTCTGAGGAGTTTCAGGTGAACTCAGCCTTATAAGCAGTGCCTCCACATGGTGGACAAACAGGTTTAAGATGACAATCAACATTGTTTGTTCACATGCATTAAAGGACCAACAATAGAGATAAGAAACAAGATGGATTTCTGAGATTCATGTCTCCTTTAATTTAAATGATGCATTGTGATGATTTATTGTATTGCATCACTAAATCTGATGCAACACATGTCCAAATAATGACAGTATGTTTCTGGACAGTCTTTTTTTAAACAAATTTTGCAACAAAAATAAGTTTATGCAAGCAACTTTTAATTTAGGTTTATTGGTTATCAAGACTTTTCCCCAAAATCTATCATCCTTGCACAGATGCTCATTTGCAATTTGCAAACTGAGTCCACTTTTCCTAATAACGACTGTAAACAAGCAAATGCCATGAAAAGTCAAACTGGTCCACTTTTTCTTCACAGTTTTCACTGGATCAAATTTCATTGTTTTAAAAATGGCATTAAACCCTGGTGACTTGCAGAAAGATAAAGAAAATGAATTTGTTGCTCGATAAACACGGCGTCTCTGCAACAATAAAGGCCTGCTTTTCACAGGAAGCAAATGGCGCAAGTTTGACGTTTACACCATGAGTCATCATTCCTGTGCTTGTAGTAATGTGTCAGCGATCAGGCAGAAACAAACACAGACACCGCCATGGTGACACAACAATAATACAGACACCGTGCGTGTTTGCACTGAGACTAGAAACCAGCTGGAACGACAACCTGGAAAGTTTTCATCCTTGTTCACTGCTGTTTCAAAATAAAAGCATATTTAAAAAAAAACTGACAAAATAGGATATTGATTTATCTGATTATATGTCTGGCTAATAGCTGAATAGATCATGGCCCAGATACTGTAAAGCCTTGGCTTTACCACAGAAGCCTTAAGTGTTTCCTTTTGGACTCAATGATAACTAATCAATATGGTCCATTCACCCAGTCCTCCTGCCAATCCTCAGCACCCCTCCCTCAAAACAGAGGAGGTCATTGTCGAGCCTGACCTTCCTATGTTGAACATCACTATCTTGGCCGTGCATGACCACAAGGACCTCTAAGAGGGGTCATCAGCGTGAAGCCCTCAACCCCGACAAAAGCCCAGGTCAGAGAAAAACACACAAGCAGACGGAGCACAAGGTTGGGCCTTCTGCTCTTTGGTCAAGCTACAGCTGGAGGAGTCACTGACAACTTGACCTTCACCTTTGGATCTGACTGTGGTTTAGGTTGGAAGACAGGGGGCCGTGCCCTGCCCTGACTCCTGTGACCGTATCAGTAATGGCATTGATTGCTGCTCCTGGTCTGTGCATGTGTACACCAGGACACTCAGGATCATGTCGGCGCATTGCTAATAGATGAAAATTACAGATTGCTTTAAGTTACGGAGACAAGATGACTGTTGTGTGGCTTTGCTGAGCTTTTTGAATGATTCATGGTGCTGAGAAACATAAAATACGGACTACACGGTCCCTCTGGTGCCCACACCCTCTCAGTTCCATCTCACACCTCTCCCCTGTGGGGGACAAAGAAAGCTTTTAGGGTCCTGATGAGATTGTAGTCATGGGGTGATGACTTTTCCCCATCACGTCTCAGTTACGGCTGTCATTAAACCTGACATGACTTGGTCGAAGGAGCCAAATTCAACAAACATTTATACACATCATTAGTTGTGTACAGAATAATCTGAATGTTTTGAATGGCATAGCTATAAAAACATGGCGTAAGTGTTTGTCTAAATGATTGGCTGTAATTTGAAATGAAGTGTATACTCATCTGTAGAGGGCCTTGTCTCTCCAGGGCCATAGTGAACATTAAGGATCAGCCTTCAACTCACACTACACATCAATATTTAAGGACATACTGGGACTCTTCCATTTGACGTCTCGAGGGGGAGCAGCAGGCCAGTATTTCCTGACTCCTGGTTCTCTGCATTATCCTCTAACCCTGACCTTTGTCACTTATGTTTCTCTTCTCTTGCTTATTTTTCCTCTCAATCCATTGTTCTCATAAAGGAGGCATATCATGCTTTTAAATTCTTCTTTTTTACATTTAAATCATTCAGTTGGGGGTCTATATAAACTGGAACTGTAATGTTTTGATCTGAATTCCTCCTTATTATAACTATGAAAGCCCTTATTTCACCCCTTTTCTGAAGTGTGTCTCAGATCAATTCATTTTGAGGCTGTCTCTTTAAATCCAAACAAGACACTTCCCACCCCACCACCGTCCAGCTTCCAGACTGTCCCTTCAAATTTGATAGAGGGGTTTGCGACTATATAGTCACGCAGCAACTTTTTTTTTTTTTTTTTTTTTTTACAAATTAAATAAAAGATGTCAGCAACAGAAGACTTGTCCATCCAGACTTACATGTTGGAGACAGAATCTGACCCCAGAAGAGAACGAAGACGACCAAGTTATAGTTGGTAAGTCCAGACCTTATTTGGCAGTTCTGTTGCAAAAAAAAATGGCGTAATCGTTTAGAAAAACGTCATAAAAAATAGAGAAAACTGAACAGGTTGAAAAATATGGGCCAAACAGAATATAAAGGGTACCTACACAGCACCAGGAGAAACTAAATTCAAAATTTCTACACTTTTAAAGACTTCAAGTACACAACAAAGTGCATTTAACCAACCTATTCTCACTCCCTCCTCGTCACATATTGATGCTTGGTCAGGTTTCCTTCTCACATCAATCATTGACATGTTGGATAAGGGTTTATGGGTTGGAGTCCATGGTTATGTTTAGGGATCAGGGATACTGGTTAGGTTTAGGTAGTAAGGTCAGGGGTTTGATGTATAGGGCTAATAGAAGTTACGTTTAGGGTTTGGGGTCATGGTTAGGTTAAGGTGAGGATTACAGTTGGTTGTCACGCATTTCCTACACTTCTCAAAAATATGACAACGAGCTCTTCCTCCTCGTTCTCATCTTGTCAATAACTGACACAAGGGGGGTACCTGACGTGTCCAAACTGGACGCAGAAGGAACAAAGCATCAATATGTAACAAGTTGTGATTGAGAACGCACTGGTTTAACAGCTAAAAAAATGGATTTTGCATGATATGTCCTCTTTGGCATCACGTCTCTGGTTCCTTTTATGCTCAAGTTCGGCTTCTGTTTTTCCCTGTGGTTCCTCAGAGCTCGGGAGCTGCTGAGGCTGATAAACGGATGAGCACTTGTCCCCCCCCCCCACCACCACCACTTTCCCTTCACTTTGCCCTGCCAGCAGGCTGCCAGCACAAACAGGAGATTGAGATGCGACTGACAATGAGGCAGCTGGTTCTTCTTTGGCTTTAATCATTCCCAGAAAACCGACCGTGGTTTGATTTGGTTCTTTACAGCCCAACCTTATTTTTCACATCAATGACTTGCTTGCGTGCCCTTTCAAGCCCTCCCCCTTACACTTTAGATGAAATTCGCACCATATGCCTTTTGAAGGGAGATGAACCGACTGGCGAGCATGCTTCTCTTTAACTCCCCTTCTCTGCACAAGTGGTTTGATCAGGTCCCAGACCTGATGAGGGCAAGCGCTCCAATCCCGAGTCAGTATTATGTTCCCAAAATTGCCTGACTGGAGATAATGAAGGCTTATGATTTCTTTTTTTTTCTTCTTCTTTCTTCGAAGCAAGGATTACATTCAGAAGGAGGAGAAGAAGGGGACTTGACTGAGGATGTTCTTACTAGACCGCTTCTACCAAATCAAGCTCTAGAAACAGAAATAGGCATCTGTGGGCATCAAAGGAGAGTCCAAATACATATAATCACCTCTGCTTTCTGATTCTCTCCAACTACTGCATCCAATAGGATTAAAAGAGATTTATTTCACCTTAAATTACCACTGCCTGCACCATGCTGTGTAATCCATATTGAAGGAGCTCTGGGAAGAGTTTGGCTGAATGTAAAATAAGAGAGGAAGGAGGGTGGACGGTGGGCTGATTGCTGAAATGAATGCCGCGTTGCCCCCGTGTCTTTGCCCCGATGAAATCCTTCCCTCGTTCAGACGGGGAGCTAATCAATGTCCTTATCAACTGTCTCATCAAGACGACGGGGCAAATTAGCCTCTGGCTTTTCACAGAGTGACACAAGATTTGGGTAATCAGGGAGAAATCAACATCCAAGAAACGAGGGCATCCTTTTGGAAAAAACATTGCGGAGAGCAGTTGACTGTGGCCTGCAACAGAAACTGATGGAAATGACGATAAAGGATCAACAAATCACATCCTCCGAAACCACAACGTTAAGGAAAGATGCCTTAAAACCTCGATTCTCCGTACTTGACAAGTGGTGCAGGAGGGAGAAAGAAAGCAGATGCATTATGAGGGGCTTGCAGAGATTATTATGACAGGCGCAATATTAAAACTGCAGACATGCTGACCCAAACTGCAGACTATCTGGATACTTCATCTGTACGCTCAAACGTTAGGCCACTGTCTCGATGCGTCGTGCTGCCCTTGCACGAGTCCGTCAAAAACCAATAAAGCAATTAACAGAAAAATCAATGACAAACGCTGCAGTAGCAACGTCAAAGTGTGGGTTTATTTCAAAAATATCCTGGCGTTTTTTTTTTTTTTTGAGAAATGTTTAAAAAGTCAGCTTCAATAGCTTGTCTGTCCTCTGCAGCTCCGCTGGCTGTGACAGAAGTTTCCAAACAGCTGCAGAGCATTAATGAGCTGGAAAACAACAAAGCTTGTGTCTTTTCATACAGCGCAACGTTTCAAATGTGTTTAAACAAAGTAGACATCAAAGTATGGAGCAACAACATTAAAGCTGGTTGGAACTATAAACTTGTGTTTCCATATATTTTCAGATTTAATATTGTGTTGTGTGTGCGTCTGTGCAGCGTGCTCATTCGCCTGTTTGCAGAATATCTCATGAACCACTTGACAGATTTTAATAAAACTCTGCTAAAATCATTGGGTGTACATCTATACTGATTACCTTTTGAAATATATAATATGGATGCTGCAGCCAGCTGGTCTTAGCAAACACAAGACTGGCTATAACCCAGTTAGTTTTACGGATATTGAGCTAAGATCTGGTGTGTTAGTGGCTAAGTTTTACCCCCAACATGCAATTCACTGCAAAAAAATGTCTTTCTAACCAAGTTTTAAAACCTTATATCCAGCCAAAAAAAAATCTATTTGAACTTGTTTTGAGACTGATTTACTAAACAGGAACTGATTGTGTAAGAATATTAATCTTGTTTTCAGAATGTGTCAGATTATTTGTCTTGTTAGCCTGAAAATTTGACTCAAATTAAGTCAAAAATTTCTGCCAATGGAGTAAGAAAATTTTACTTGTTAAGATTCTTGAAATACTTGATTTGACTCAATTTTTTCTTATTTCAAGAATCTTACCAAGTAAAATTTTCTCACTCCATTGGCAGAATTTTTTTTGCAGTGTACAAGTTATTCAGTATTCTTACTTTAATTTTTGGCAATAACTGTTGACACTGTAAAGATTACACTCACAAGAATGTCTACAATGAAGTCAATTTTATAGATATTGAGCTAAATTTTGGTATGCTATAGCTGAGAGCCACGCTCAACCCATTCTAGGAGCACATTCATGTCTTGTAAAAGCTCACAATATTACATAAAATTTTGCGTAATGCCATTTAAAAGGCTTGACCAGAACTGCTACAAGTCTGCCCCTTCTAAGCATGAAATGATTTTAGACACTCTGGCATAAAAAGAGGCGTGTGGCATGCATTCCTCCATGGAGCGCCGGCCGGGCCTTTAATTCGTAAGTATATTGAGCAAACAGGTGCTGCAGCTTCGTAGTTAAACATGAGCTAATGCGCTAGCCGTCTGTTCTGACAACAGCTGGGCTGGGAATCATTATTGAGCAGTGCGGAGTCAAACTGTAACAGACGTGTGTTATGTGTGTTCATGCATGTGTGCAGAGAGGAGTCTTCAACATACTGTACACAGAATGCCTATCTGCAGGCCATCGCTATTGATTTATTAATGCTAGAGAATGCAGCTGTACTAATTGAATTGAGATCCAGGAAGTCAGTTAATGTAGCTGACAGCGATACAGGAATTTAATCTCCCCAGTGCACAGAATTATGACTCTTCCCTATCAATGCTGTCAGAGGGGTAAATAGTAAATCAATCTTTTCTAGAATGGGCCCTGCTCAGAGTTTGTGCATGATGGATTGAAACAACATCTCTTCGTCTTAAACCATCAACAATTCAAGCATTTCAATTGGTTTCACTGTGTCATCCCGTCAAAAATAAATCAAAGTTTTGGAAAACGCCACCCTGTAATCACAAAACCTGTCATTATAAAAAGACAAAGTCCTCACTACAGCCAAATCACTTGTAACCCAGTGTTTCGCAGGCACTTAACATTGTCCACGTCAGGGCATTTATGCTTCAAAATCCACTTCCTGAAGTCCTGCCTTGTCCAGCTGGTTCAGCTCCATCGCTCCCCACCACCGGGGAGACCCTGAACGAGTCAGTCGATGTCAGCGTTTCTACAAGACCACCTCCACTACGACGACCGCTACATCTTAAAATATCAGAACCACCGCCGCAGAGAGGCTCCAACACAAAGTCATTAATACAGAGCCCGCTCTAATGTATATGTGTTTTTACAGCTGCTCTGTAGCCGACGGTAAAAGTAGGCAGTATAGTTGTTCTCTAAAAAGCTCTGCGAGACGAAATGTCCAGAGGAGGCGAGCCAGGCCGGGGCCCGGGGCCAAACCACGACAGTGTACTCAAAGGCACCACCACCCAGGCCGGTCAAGGTGTGTGGGCCTGCAGGCTGGGATGGGATGGACAGTAAGTGTGTCAAAGTGTTTATGGACAAGAGAAGCAGTCTGATCAAATCATGCATGCACCACGGGGATTCATAATCCAGAGAGGACACGTATAGCAATCAAAAGGGATGGGACACATTTATATTTATTGTAAAGGCTTAGTGACCAGGCAACGGTCGAACAGAAGAAAACATATTTTTTGATCATTTTTCTTCTCAGTGGTTAATATACACATGGGTTATATACAGTACATATTTTAGTCTCTTTAATCATGAGCTTTTATTGTATGTCCTGCCAAGACCTTCCAACCAGTTACTGGTCAAGTCTGCCAAGAGAAATGAATGGAAATGTAGAGAAACCAAGAATTGTAGAGCCACGGCTCAGAAGTACAAAAACATCTTCTTCTCTTTCCTTTGAAGAACTGTGTTAGAATAATAATGATAAAAAAAACATAACTGCTACCAGGTATTGTGCTCACAGATGACACACTTCAGTGGGATTTACTGAGAGTAGAGGAGCTTGTGTGGTTAATATCACCTTGTGCAACTTAAGCTCTTGTAAGCTTTGCAAAGACAAAACAAATGCAAATGTCAGCATTCCTTTATCCCACTGGCTTGTGAACAGAAAAGACAATACCATTAATCATGTTCTTAATCATGCCTTGATGTGTAAGTGAAACTGTCAAGAAGCTTTTGCCGTTCTTGTCAAAAAGAAACAATATTTACCCAAGTCAAAAACTGTAACATTCCCTTTCCTGAGCTCAGATCCTCTGCAATAATCTGAGGTGTTTCTCTGTTTGTTCCTAATGGATGGGAAACCTGCAGAGTGGAGGAGGCTCTTCAGTCAAGGTTGATCCACGGACCGCTGCATTAGACGGGGTCAGTGCTGCGGCCAGTGGAGCTCTTAGGCCTGAAGAGTGGTACTTAATGCTCGGGTGGGGTGGAGGACCTTTCTGCCCACAACGTCCTACCCCGTGCCCCCTGGAAAACCACAGCTGACCACCGGGGCAAAGGGAGATGAAACCGAGGAAACCACGGGCCAGGCGAGAGCAGCACGGCGGCCGAAGCTGAGGCGGAAAAAAAAAAAAACAAAGACTCCGGCCTTTTGGCGGCTTGGTGGTTGGCGCTGATGGAGGTATTAAGATATTAATTGCTTTTTGACATGATTTTGTTAAAGGACTGAGGGCAGGCTTGCGGCTTCTCACACAACAGCCATTATAATGGTGGAGAGGCCTGACGGGGCAGGAAATGTCCAGCTTCAACTAAGCCTGAAAGCCTAGCAAACAACTACAATGATAGTTTAATAGCTTCAAGTGGTTTAAATTCTACAAATCCTGACTTGTGATGTTTAAATAAATGCAGAAATGAAAGAAGAACAAAAAGGTAAAGCACTGTTGAAACAAGGATGTGGCCATTTAGAGTCCAGCTTTTCAAATATGAGCAAATGAGCTGCTTTTTGTTCCTGCAGAAAGGCCATGACACGACACCGAATGACTGCGCAGATTGCGGTCGTTCCGATGTACAGACATGTGCAGCGAGAAGCCTAATCTTTGCCTCGCATGTTCACCCGCTGAGGAGGCCGCATGCGTCAGTGCGGCGACGCGGGCTGCGTGCACGCCAGCAGACACAAACAACGGCGCGGCCGTCCTGACGCAGGGCCACAGACTCGCACACACACACACGGCCGTGAAGAGGGCTAAAGTTTCACCGGGAGAAGTGACTCACCAGCCCCCCGGTGATTCAGGACACACAACCTATGCTTAAGAGCTGCTGCGTTTGTGAAACTGAACTCTGCCGCTTGTGTGCAGGGGAGTGGCGTGCGTCCGGCTCGCACATGGCGCAGGCAGCTGGGAGGGGTTCGGGCAGGAAGCATTACCATCAGCATCTCTGTGGATCAGGGAGAAGCCCCCAGTAATCCCGGCCTCTCTGCCGGCTCCCACACATCGCAATTAGAATTAATCCTCCTCCCTCCAAGCAGGCGAACAACTGAAAACACTGTTGTGTGTCTCCAAAGGGGTGTGTGTTGTGGCTGTGGAGTGGGGAGGGGGGGCAATTAGCCAGCTTTGTACTTGGGGTGGAGATCCCCCTCCCTTCCCTAAAACCACCAGACGACCACTAGGCTGTGGTGGCATGGTGCAGCAACACACACACATGCAACTGAAATATCCAGGGAGGGTAACAAATCGAGCAAAGTGTTGGCAATATAAACAACCGTTTGACCGACGGCCACATAATTGGCTGTAAAAAACTATTTCTCACTATTTGCAGGCTGTTTTCTCCGAGGCTTTCACCACCACATTCATCTAGCTGGACACGTTTATTTGCCAGGAAATCTAATTCACTGATTAGCTTAAAAGATCCACATAGCTCCATACTTACATGTAATATTTTAATAATTACGGTCATTAATGGTTGGGGTTCAAGGCCAGATTAAACAGTACGTAATTCAGAAGATAATAATCGTCTTACTTAATCTTTTCTTTTGCGTTGAGCAGAAGATTTCACTTCTATAATTCAATATAAATGTCTTCGCCAAGATTTATTTGTTTGATTTTGCCATCAGTGCAGACTGATAAAGTAATCATGTTTCTCAAAGCTTTCATGTTGTTTTTATTAGATATGTTTGCATTAAGTGCATCCCTGCATTTTAGAAATGTAGTTCAATATATCTGGAAAACTACCGAAGTAAACTCTTTCAAACTGATTTCATTTCATTTCATTTACATTGAGTACCTTTAAAACTATTCTTTTAAACATGTCATAAAAGTTCATAAAAATTCCAGTTTGAACTGTAAAATTTTAATATTGTGATAAGGCAACGTTACAAAAGAAATACACATTCCTCAGAGGAGAAATAAGTCATTATTAAAAGTAGAACATGTGTTTTGGCTGGTGTGGATGCTCAGAGGAACATTAATCTGGAAGAAACTGAAGAAATTATGTTTTAAAGATAAAAAAAAGTAGATGATTTGTCTCTCGAGTTTCTCTCCAAGATTCAAAACTTACATGTTTTCATTTTGACGCATCATCCTGGTAACGGATCACACAAACACAAAAATTATTCAGCCAGATAAAGAATGCTAACTGCGGTGGAGACGCGCTGCTTTATCTCAGAGGTGCGGCTGCAGAGCCTTATTTGCACTTGCGAGGTGACAGATGTGATTTGACGGTCATCTGAGTCTAAATGTGGGGGGTCAGAGGGTGATTTTGTGGAAGTGCTGGCAGGAGATGAGCAGGGCGGGGAGAGGTGTCAGGGTGGAGGTCCTGCAGTGCAGAAAAAAACTTTACAGCTCATGCCTTCACAGCTTCACGGTTACTTTACTTAACCACATCCAACGCATATAGGAAGTAAATGCCCTGAAGCTGTTTTCACATGTACACACTGCTTGATTACCTCACTAATAAAATAAAAATACCCTCACTGCTTTCAAATGTTGTGTACAATTCTTAAAATCCTTTAAAATATCGTCCTTGTAATCACAATTAAGTAGTGTAAAATGTGTCTAATAGGCAGCTGCATATAGCATGATGTGCCAAAAATATGCAGTTTGCATTTCTGTGGGGCAAATGTATTATGAAATCAGGCAAAGGTGAAAAATCTGGGAGAATCATTTGTGTTCAGAAGGTGGAAATATAACAGAAACCAGAACGAAGCAACAGAAAAGCAACGGTGAGGTACGGGATAATTGCTGGAGCACAGACGCAGCAATATTCCAGTGTGTCTGAAAGTCAAAGAGGTCTGTTTTTCTTTAAGGAGCCGGGCTGCTGCAGGGTGACGGGTGGTTGACGGTGGGAGTGAGTTTGAATTTTGGTTGTGACAGTGATAAACGGCCGGAGGAAATAAGCTCTGAAGATCAGTCAAACACCTGCCTGACCCAGCATGAGCTTGACTAAAGCAGAGCGCGATGCCGGAGCAGAAAACCCAGAGTGCCAGCTCAGGCAGGAGGAGGTTTGTTCACCTGTAAAGCCCCAATTTACTCATTGAACAGGTTTCTTAGAAAAAAGTCTTGATTGATTTTTATTTATGTATTTATTTTTTAAAGCACATTATGTGTCTGAAAACAAAATTTGTATTAATATTCCAGAAAATATGCTGTCAGCATTAAAGTGTTCAAATAAAGATTCCAATTCAAACGATAACTGAATGAAATGTTTGCAAATATTCCCAAATTGTCTCACATAGTTATTTTTTTACATGATTTAAGTCAAATCTGAAGCTGTTCAGTTGAATATTTCTAATAAAGATTGTGTCTAAAGTCTCAAGAAGTTTCATATGTTTTCTAATTTATGTGCAGTATTTTGTATGTTTGAAAAAAAATGTTCAAAAATGTACCTGTCTTCAATAACTATGAGCATTTTGATTGAAATGTTCACTTAATGCAATGTATTTTATTTACTGTGAGATTTCTTTTAGTAAAACTTTAATTGTCTTCTGTTTTAGTTGTCTCCCCCATTTAAATGTCCATAATGTGGGTGTCATGGTTGACTGAGGTGCAGAGACTAACAAGAAAATTACTGAGAAAATCAGAAACAAAAGGAAGCAATGAACACAAATAAATACAGAAAGTTAACACTATATGAAATAAATGTGAACATGAATCTCTAAACTAAAAACTAAAACCTGAAAAACATTGGTTCTGATAGCAGGAATGTGATGCTCAAAGATACAAACCAATCTTGTAAAATTGGATCCATCCTTATAGAACCTGAGCATCCTTCTCTGATTTCTCCCCTGCTGGTATAATTCAATAAATTTGACAACAAATATTATTCAACATTAAAATTTTTTATAAGCGTGCCCTGATGGGAAAGAGAGGGAGAAAAAGCAGGAGAAAGTCAGTGAGTCGACATCAACACTTTTCACCTTTTGTTTGCTTGTACCTACACACTGACATTATTTTCAATAATTGTATAAAACTCGAGTCAAGGCGCTTAAACTCCAAACAGCATCTCATCTTCGTCCATTTCTGCAGACAGACCCAACAGAGCCAGCAAACTGAATTGACCCGGCAAAGTGAATTAGAGGGTGATAAACGATACTTTAGCATCAAGGCAGTAAACTGCTGAGAGAAGCTGAATGCTAATGCAATTTATCAAGGAGTTTATAAGCTGTAAGTGCAACGATGAAATGACTGGCCCCACTGGAGGAGATGAAGAGGAGAAAAAGCCTTTGTTTGCAGCCGGCAGAGATGAACTGGTTAACGTTTACTGAGCTACAACAAAACAGTGGCTCCATACAGGGAGAAGGGGCTGCGTTTCCTGCATACAGAAGCAAAACACTGTGCTGTTCAGCCCTGCTGGTACATCCTAAGATAGATGCTGCTGATGCATGGACTTCTAATGAATAAACATTTTCTGGTTCAACCTCAGGATTTCCATATGGGAGTTCTTTAAAATCTGGGGAAACCAGGCTCTAAAAATATCTTCCTCTCCCCGGCGTTACCCGACCTACATGGACGGGCACACAAACACACACGTATATATTTTCTATCACTGTGGCTCCGCTGTGTTATGCTGTGGGAGGCTGAAGTGGCCTTTGTGGGCTGAGCTGAATGTCTCTGTCCACTCTGGCAGCGCCTCAGAGTGCCGCCTGCTGCCTCAGCCCCAGGCACGGGCCGCCGACCAACTTCCCTGAACCCCTGCCAAGCTTCTGACGCCACCTTGGGTGGTCCCACTTCGTGCAGCCCTGGCGGCTGGTTTTTGCCCCCACCTCCTCTCCACGCTGGTCCCACCTCCCTCGGCAAACAGCCTTCCTAATGTGGAGCTCCAGTGAGCATCAGAGAATATTACAAGTTGTATTTTTATCATCGAGGAGTCGATACACGGTGTTCAAAAGAGCAAAAATGAAAACTGAAAAATGTTTTTAAGTAGAAAATGTGTATAATTAAAGACCCAGCAGTCATTGAAGAATTGCACATTCCTGCTTTTCATGCCAGAGTTTTAGACTTTTATTGAAAAATGATGGAGTTGAAGTCATTTTGGTCAAACCTTGAAAATAACATTATGCTCTGTCTCATGAGTCATTGCTAGATGTCATGATCAGTGAAGGACTCTTAGCTTCAACCACATCAAATATTCGCTCAAAATCTGGAAAATTGTTTAAGCTACACTAACTTTTGTGTTTGTTATCTGTGGCAGCCATCTTGAATTTAACTGACTCCAAAACTTAATCAGTTGGAGATGTTCATTCAATGATTACTTTGCAGTTTTTATGTTTTTTTTTTTTTAATTTGTGAGATAATTTGGGAACAGACAGACAAACAACTTACAAAAAGAGTCTAAGTAATTCTGCATTTTGTATTTGCCATAAGCCTGCATGATAAATAGTGGGTGGAATATCCACATTGAGAAGAACGGCTTGGATTGCAATAAATCAGTGGCTGTCATTTCAGAGTTCCGTGCATTCCTATCCTTCATGCCATGAATACATCAGGCTCAGTGCGGCTGAGACACTGAAACACAAGGGAAGTGTTGTGTCATTTTGACAAAAACAAAAAGTCCAAAGTGCAGAAAAAGTGGATTTATTGCAACAGATATTATCATAACAAAAATTCAAGTCATGTTTTATTAACCTTAAGTTGTAATTTTTATGCTTTTTTTGAAGATAAAAGTGTAACAAGGGAGCAAAGAAATCATTTTAGTCCACTGACTCGGCCTCTGTGTGTCTGTTCTCCTTCAGATCTGCTACTACTCCCATTTTCAATGAACCATTACCCAAAGTTTAAGTCATCAAGCAGGCAGCCTGAAATCATCCCTGTGACGGTCGCTACGCGCTGCCACAGTGATGAGTTGGAAACCGACTGTCAAATTACACGATGAGGACTCGAGATTCTCCAGTTACGGATATCAAACCAGGCAGCCCAACAAATCAAGAGCGCTTGAGCCAGAACGGCGCTCCCATTTCTCGTCTGCTGCTCGTGAGTTCGGAGTCATGTTCCCTCGGAGATCAGGAGGTAATTGTGCCAGACTCCTACACCCCACATGACCACCGTCCCATCGCCCCCCACTCCGAATAAAACTCACTCCCCGCTTTTCTCTCTGTCCTGTCTCTCTGGTTTGGATTCCCGTGACTCCTGCGCCTGAGATGATTAAAATCATTAGAGGTTGAGCCACTTGTGAACATACTAGAGGGGGCGTCGAAGGTGGTTGTGTGGGAGCTTGTAGTGGGACAGAATCGGCTGCAACAGAGACAAGCGTCACTCTGCCCCGTGACATAAAGCATTACAGAGCTGCCAAATATATTCACAAATATCCATCTGCCCCACCTCCAGCAGTCACACCAAAACCACCCAAGTGGCCTCTGATACCATCAGTTAAAAGTCTCAGGGAAAAAAAAAGAAGCGCCTATGTGTGTATTAGCAGTGTGTGTAATCATAAGGCCTTTGGGGACACTAATGGATTAGTACACTAAGACACTGTCAAATCTGAGCCAAGCTGGGCCCACGCTCAAACACACCAACTGAAACGTTCTTAATCGACACAATCACATGCTGGAAAAGTCCTAATCGACCTGGTTAGACATCAACAAAAAAACTTAAGAAAACTCAAAATGACTCATTTCTGTGCCCAAAGTTTTTGAGCCAGTTGATTATTTACGATTGATCATCAGAAGTTTTATAGAAACGCAGCTGCTGTCGAGTGCGTGCAGCTGCGAAATGTTCAACACAGATGGAACACAGATGTGTTTATCAGTCCCGCGCACCGATAACTACAGCTGGTTGGAGCAGCCGTATATAAAATCACGTGTGGATGTTGCCGCTGGACAAATCCAATCTGTCTGTCAGTGAACAAAGTGGCCGGACAACTGTTGTAGCCGGTGCGTGATGTGAGTGGATTACAGGGCTGCAGGCATGAATAATAGATGCTGTTTATGAGTGTATGTTTTCCACCTGACCCCTGGGTCTGCAGTGAAAACTGCCTCTTAAGGGGCTGAAGCAGAAGCTGGGGAGTGAGAGTGAGACAGATGAAGCCCTCCCGCCCGGCGAGGCGATGGATGGGTCATTTACTACCCAGGGACCCTCCATCAGCCATCAGTGACATGTTCAATCAGAGCTCGTAGTGTTATAAACACATCCTGCTGCTGCTGAGCGACAACGCCGCCACGGATTCTGTAAATAATGCTCATTCGGTATTGAGCGAATCATTTCTTTTTGTTTTCTACGTGTTTTTGGTAAAATACTTCTTTGTGCTATTTCTGTTCAAATAGCAACATTTTCCACCCACTTCGGATGTTATCATTTTATTATTATTTATTTAACCAGGCAAGTCCCATTGAGATCTCAGATCTCTTTTGCAAGGGAGGCCTGGGCCTGAAGACAACCTATTGTACATGTTTTT
>JAUBOC010000002.1:15056469-15068209 GCA_032275365.1 Anablepsoides cearensis
ATAATAATAATAATAATAATAATAATAATAATAATAATAATAATAATAATAATAATAATAATAATAATAATAAGTAAATAAATAAATATATATTTTTTGGGTTTTTTTTGTTTGTTTTAAATTTAGAAAATTAGAAGAAAGGCAGTGCAATTTTTATACATCTGAGAAACTTATATTATATATAGGTATTTTGTATTATCCATTTTTTTATTTATAAATTTAGCTTTACTTTTATATTTCTGATTAAAACGTATATCACACATGATCTTGAAAATGATCTTGGCTGAGCAGACAAAAGATGTTTATCAGTTCATAAAAGGTCTTATAGCAGAAGAACAACAAAACAATCAATGAGAGATAAAAAAAAACTACTTTAAAATACCAACATTATTGTTTCCATCAGCGGTTTTAGAGCAAATAAACAGCTCAGTTTGTTTGTTTCATTTCAAGAAACCTACACGCAGAGTAACCACTTAAAAGGACACATTAGATTTGTTTTGAAGTGGGTTTCTCTGGTACAAGTTGTCAGTGTCTTACCTGCTGCAGACAGCAGTCAAAAAGATGTCAGTTTGGAGTATTAGGGAGAAATTTAGTCGAAATTAAACTAATGGCCTGTCAGGGTTTTCCAGAGTGAAATCTAAAAATATGCACTTTTTTTTTCCCCCTTTCGTGGTTTTCTTTAAAAAATTTAGACGGTTTCACTTTAACATCAGGCAGACATTTACGGTTACGTTTATGTTTTTTTTTACGTTGAAAACCAGCAGTGTTGGAACCAGGTGAAATAAAGTGTGTCAAATATTCTCATTTCACAGGAACGCAACTTTTAAAATTCCAACCAACTTTTGAACTGCCACTATTACTAAAATTAAAATTTAATTAATTAAGAAACTAAAGTCCTCTTCATAAACGCAAACTTTATGTCAAAATAAATATTTTGTTTGGAACAGAATCATTCCTCCACACACATGAATCAAACTAGCTGACTTCTCCTCGAGCCGTCAGGTGATGCAGAATTGCTTGATGCTGCAGTGGAAGAGAATGTGTGCGTGTGGGTTTGCAGAAACCACATTTTAGTTTAGTTTAGTTTAGTTTTTTTTTTTTCCTGCAGCCTAACAGCCAAAGCTGGTGGTGTTACGTGCCGATAAGCATATTTCTAATTCAGCTCTTCGTTGCTCTTGATGGTTTTAACCTTTAAGAAAATTAAAACTGACATTTCCAACAGAAGAAATGAGTCAATCAGTATTAAACCAATAGAGACACGATGGTTAAATCTGTGCATTGAATGTATAATTGTATAAAATTGAAGTAGTTTATCTCTGTGACTCAGATAGTAAGCAGTGGTTTGTGTGTGGGTGAAGCCTTTAGCTGTGCTGAGATGACTCAACTTAACAGAACCTAGCCAAGACTTCTGGGTAAGAAGGTTTGGCTAACCAACACCGTGAGAATGTGGCAGCACACAGTATGTTCTGTGGCAACTTTAGCCTCGCTGCTGCTGCTTTAATGCAGCAAAACCTTTCAGATCCAAAAATAATACAGGTGCTAACATGTAAATAATCAGAGATGCTTTTTGCTGCAGACATTGAAAGTATCATAATGTTCATAATCTCATGAACCACTGGACACGTCATGCAAAATTCACTTTTTTAGCCATTAAATGCATTTTGTTGTGTACTTGCAGTCTCTAGGAGTGCAAAAAGGTGTAAATGAATCTCTCCCAGTTCAGCGTAGATATCTTTATATTTTGTTTGGGTCATATTTTTCAACCCATTCAGTTGTCTCTATTTTCTTCTATTACATCACAGGTGAAGGACCTGCCAAATAAGGTCTGGAATTACCAACTACAGTTTGATGGTCTTCATTCTCCTCTGGCTCTGAATTTGGACACAGCCATAGACCCCAACTGAATGATTTAAATGTGAAAAATAATTTCAAAGCATGACATGTCTCCTTTAAGCTGTCAAAAAATAATCACTGAATCAACATCTGTATGGAATTAACTTTTGGATTCACCTAAATTAAGATGGCCGCTACAGCCAGCTTTCTTAAAAAAATGACTACAACTCAGTCAGTTTTAAAAAAATATATTTAAATTTAGTTGTGGTTAGAGGTGTGTAACTCTTTCACAACACATACTCCAGTTGCTCCACAATGCGCCACTTCTTTGCTGAAAATATTTGCCATTAATTCTGTTAGCAAAATATCTTGTAAACAAAAGGGAAGATTTTAATGAACTGTTATCAACGGAGGTACGTTACATCTACAAGCTCTTGAAGTCAGCAGCCACAGCTGAGCGAGTCTTCCCAACACATAAACAGTTATAACTCCGTCCGTATCAGAGATGTTGAACTAAAGTTTGAGTTGGTAACAATCTTCCTTTGTGCTCTCATAAATCTTTCTCATTATAAAACAATCACATAAACTTGACTCGGAATCTTTCCTGAGTTGCTAATATATCTGTGTAAAAATCACTGTGATCTGACTATAAAATAACCAAGCTTTTATTTGAAAGCACCCATTGCCTGATTTGGGTTAGCTGCTGCGCCCACAGACCTGTGTCGGTGCATGCGCCCCTGTTGAGCCTCAGCCATGTTCACCTCAGGAGTCATGTGACACGATGCCACCACAGGTCCTCAGCCATGTCTGCAGGAATGGCAGAATGCATCTACTCCCACTCCAGTCATTGTTACTATTTCTAGAGAACCCGCAATAAACTCTACATGTGGGTTGCAACGAGGTCTTTGATACAGCCAATGCAATCGTACCGTCTGAGCTTTCATCTCCCGGCCTCGAAAACCTGTGTTTGTTTGTTTGCTTTTAGAATGCATCTTGAAAATGAAAATGGAAATGCACAGCGGTGGTTATAGACAGTAAGACAAGGCGGATACAACCAGGGTCTCCTGCTAAAAATCTTAAACTATTCGAAGAACAAAGCGAAAATTGTGATACAACTGCGAGTGGATGCAGCGAGCACCAAACACGTTCACGCTTACATGCACTGAAGTGACACTGCAGCGGAAACCCTGTCCCTCTTGTCACGAACCAGTCTGTGAAAGATACAGAATAGAATCTATATTCACGTTATGCACACACACACACACACACACACACACACATGGGCGCACACACACAAGCAGATAGAAAAAGTAGACAGTTCCTTCTCGGTTGTCTGCACAGCAAGCAAGCCACCAACCACAACCACAAAGCCCCAGTATGTCAGTAAGCACCTGGCTACACACTCGCTCCCAGACACAGACAGCGCACACACACACACACACACACACACACACACACCAAAATGCATATAAGCACCTAAAGATGCACACTTTGGCTTTTCTCATGACGTCTCAGGAAGACGATGCAAACAGCACCTGCCTCTTTCAGTGCTGTTCCGTATCAAACATACTGTATATAGGTGAAGCTTTGCATAGATCTCAGTGGGAGTCATAGGTTTGTATTTATGTGTGTGTATATGTGTGTTTTACAGATGAACCCAGCAGCCTGTCAACCTATTTCAAGTCATGAGCGTGGGAAACGACATCAGAAAGCTCGTCTTCAAGACTGAAAGATTGCATTGAAGATACCACGTGTTACATATATGCAGCACGTGAGAACGTAACAACACACCACACATATTTATGGGTCTCCTGAATCAACAAATATACCTGCGTGTAAATTTATTACATAAATGGTACTGCGAAAGGTCTGAAGTCGCCCTCCGTTTTGTCATGTTTCGCTCCCAGAGAGCCAGACTTTGTTTTAATGTTTCACCTCAAAGCTGTTTTTCATCAGTTGTTCTTTGGGTTTTCTGAAGATCTCTGTAAGCTCTTTTTGAATTTTGGCTACTTTTTTCCCCTTATCATTACAAGTTCAATACTTGATCTTTTTTGGGAATGTAATGTTGTTTGTTTGTTAAAACTGACCTATGACTCATTTTGAAACAGAAAAGGCTTTTTAAACTCAAGGGATGAACCAGTGTTTTGTTGACACAGAAACTGACAACATGAATTTAAATGGAACTTTTGTCCTCTTTTTTTACCAGCAGCCTGTCGCAAACACCCAATTTCTTACCGTTCACAGGCGTAAATTTCGGACGTTTTGGGGGGGGGCTGTGAACCCCCCAAAATAATTTGATCCAGTCAATACAACCTTACAATAAAAGTACATCATTTGCTCTAACACAGTATAAATGAACTGGATAAGTACACAGCTGCAAGTCTCTTGTTGTCTTTATGTAACTTTGGCCTGATTTCAAATAGTACAATGCCATATTAGGTCATTTAAGCATTATTGCTGAAAATGACGTGCAGGGTGTTAGTCTGCTCTCGTCACATTATGTCTGTATACCTGTTTAATTGTGCACCAGGTAAATACATACTCTTGGAAAATTGGGAAATTTAGGTATGTTGTATAATACATCCTAAAATGATAAAACAATGTTTGTTTCTGTTGGAAAAAAAATGGGGGGCAACTTTTTCTTATTTGTTGAACTGATAGAACAGGTGCAAAGTAAATTACAAAGAAGCAGGAAAGTTTAGTAAATCACAGTAAAAACATTACAAAGTATTTTAACCCCAAAATATCCTGAATTGTTTTACAAAAGTAAAATATTTGATAAATAGGTAAATGAATTGGCAAAGAATCCCCCTAATGGTAGGCCTAAAGTTACACCCTTGTTCTCATAACTTAACAAAATTACAAAAAGAGCAAAACTAAAAGACAGAACATGTGGTTTTATCACCAACAAGGTGACTCCCAAAGAGATATTAGCTGAAAACTTGACAAAGAGATGATCAGCTAAAGGACCATCAGGTCCTGTCAGGTTACTGCTTGATGTTTTTCTTTTCATATAAACTTTACTCTAATTTCCTCTTTTGTCTTTGTTCCTTACTTTCATGCTTCCAGGTCAGGTACAACAACATGAGGTGAAAAATGAGGTGAAGACCAAAGGAGATGTGGAGAAACCTTCAAAACAATCAGAAGAATATTTGAATAAAACCACTTGAACCCGATTCATTAGAAGCAAAATGCAGACACCACATTGGTGGATATCTGTGGTCATACAGTAGAGATATTCAGTAGAGTTAGCTCTGGTAGACAAGGTGAGAGGGCAACCGTCTGCTGTAGTGTTACGATTGTGAAAACAACACACAATATTTTTGATGGTTTTCTTTGTGAGGAAGTGCATTGACATAATGTGTTTCCCAGCCCCTTGTGCTAATCTCAACCAAGAGCTAACTGTCTAACCTCAGCCCTTACCTAATCCGAACCTAAACCTCACTCTAACCTTACATTTACCACCTTTTTTACACTCAAGCAGGCCTTTTAAGGAGCGTGGGAAAATAAGAAAAACACAAAATGTCCTCATGTCAAGGATATGAAATACAGAATTATCAAATTATTCTTGTACCTAAAAAAAATAATACAATTTTTTTTTCTTTGTCTATCATTAACAAAAAGAAGTACATCAGTCCACAGAAACATATAAAACAATAATAATTTTGGATTAAAGGAGAGAACTGGAGATCCTGGAGAAAATCCAAGCAAACTCGACACAAAAATCTGAAATATTTCTATTCAAGATGAGTCATAATCATCACTCCTTCATTACACACATTAGAAATTCTATATAATATATAAATAAAATGTTTTTTTGTGTAAAAAAAATTACTGTATTTTAACATAAAATTTGCATAGGGATCATCATCAAATTACTTAGGCATTCTCATACTTTTCACTAAAATATTTGCTGAAATCTTAGTTTTGGACTTTTAATTATATTTCTTCTTGAAAATAAAGCTGCTCTACTTCTCTTTGTCAATATTTGTGATGCTTTAGATTTTAAGTCTCAGCTATATCAACATTCTATGTGATTTTCAAAGCTGAAACTGCAGTTTAGTGACTCTTCCTGCTTTCTTTAAGGGGGAAGTGTGTGACATTCAAAGAGCATAGTGGGAATTTTGTTCACATAAATCAAAACCACGCCGCAGTGCTGGTTTCGAATTTAACAAGCAGTCAATGACCTATTAACTATTCAATCAGCCATTATTTTCTCTGGTATATAACGTCACAATTTACAAAAATGAAAAAAAAAAGCCTTACTGCAGTTGAGTTTTCATTTCATCCTCAACATTTTTTCACTAAATTTAAATGGCAATGTCCTCAAGCAGTTAGATAAATTACCTTTCTATAATGAGAAAACAAACAAACAAACAAATAAACAAACAAATAAATAAATAAATAAATATTTGTAAAACACAGAACACAAGTCTGTAAAGCCCAGACATTTAGTTTTGAGGAGATATGAGAATGATTATATCTAACACCCCTTTCTTCCTTTTTTTCATTGTAGTGATTAGTTTTATTTCAATTATCTCTGTAAACATAAGTTTTGATATGATTGGTTTAAGTTAAAAACACATTTATAAACAACAGGAAGCGTTTATGAACTGCTGGACCACAGGTACCATCAATATTGTTTTTTATGAGCAGATATTGAATTTAGATATTGAATACCGTCTCCAGCAGAGTTAGCAGTGGCTATTGTTGATGTTTCTTGCAAAACTAACTGCTGCACGTCTCTTATATTCATGAATTCAGGTGAAAATGGTCGCGCTTAATGCAAATCTGTGCAGTGCAACAAAAAGAAGATGAGAGATTTTGAACTTATTGCTAATTCTTGTTAAAGTTTCATATTTATGAGGTTTCCAAATAAAGCAGAGTGAATGTTTTACTGTGTTGAATTTAATTCTTAATTTACAAGTAATCAGCCTAAATTTCCATTTGTTGTCAAATCAACAGCAACAACAAAAGCTGAGTGGAGCAGTCATTGGAGTTTGACACCACCAAGCTGGTGGAGGTCTTCAGACTGGGGCAGGTCTGAGTAACACACACAGCTCTCCCGGTCCGGGGGACCTGGAATACATTAGAGGCCAGGAGAGAGGACAAACTCACAAAGGATGTTTCCCTCTGAATAAAAGCCAGGCCTGGCTCGTAGATTAGATATGTGCCATGCCTCGCTCTTGACTTGTGAGCAGTGCTAAAGGTAGAGGATTCAGTTGAGCACGCCCACTACAAAAGACGGCACAGAGATGCATCGCAACGAATGACAAAGAGCAATGAGCTCCAATATTAAAGAGCACAAACAATGAATGAGGAGGCAGAGGAAGGCAGGGAGAGTTGATTGTGTGTGTGCGTGTGTGTTTGGGGAGTTGAGACTGTGTAATGGGGCCATCAAGAGTGCCCCGTGTCACCATCACCTCATACAGCATCCTAATGGACGTGGGTCCTATTTGTCAAAGCAAGAGACAAATGAAAGAGAGGCAGCATGAGGGGAGGGGAGAAAAAGAAAGTGAGAACGACATTTTGGAGAAAAATGGTGTGCACTATCGTGTTACCGGCTTTCAAGCGACTATAAAAGGCTTTAGGCACATATGAATGTATTTACAGACACACACACACACAGGTTGAAGAACACACACGAACACGGCCATGGATTTCCTGAGCCCCCCCCCCCCCTTCGTTCTAGGTCAGTAAAAACCCACCTAGTTTGTGAAACGAGTGGGCCGGGATGTGAAAAGAGGTCACAGCTCTGCACATGCATAGAAACTCAAGCATACCCAGCAGTGGTGTGATGTAAACAGCACAGTTTCAGTGCTGTCCATAGCACTGAGTCACAAAATTCTTGGTAAGCTGAACGTGACATTTTAAAATTCAAACATTTTCCATCTTGCTTTTAATGAAGTATCTGAAAAGCTTGTTGGTGTTAAAAGTGTTATCATTTACACTTTATATTTGCTTATTTATGTGGTCAAATCCAAAGACAACAGCTTCTTTGACAACTCGAACATTTAGCTTCACCTTTTAGTGCATAGACACGGTATTTGTATGATTGAAAATAGATTGATTCTCTAAAAGTGATGTTTTTTTTTAGCTTTTAGCCTAAAGATGCTGAAAAATGTTCAGACTAAAAGCAAAAATTAACAGAACTGGAAAAACTAAAAGTCACGTTACAGAAGGTTTTAGCAACCGGAGGGAGAAAGACAGAATTAGACGTGTAACTCGTATAATGTGTTTGCTTTGACAGAAACAAAGAGGGCAGAAAGTTTGGAGAGACATCATCATTAAAACTGAGCCACATGCCTCGGCTCGGCTTTGGAGAACGGTTGGTTTAAGATTGGATCAGAAACCGGGACAGAGCATAAACTCTGTTTTGTTTTTGCTGCTTACAGCCCCAAAGAGATAATAAACTGCAAGAACAAACACTTGCATACAAAGATTTATGGTTTTATTAGAGAATGTGACTCGGGCCTCATGCACACGCTAAGATTTTGCAAAATAAGTGTTTTGTTGCACATTTCCTTCACACACAATATATTTTTAGTAAAGATTCTTTATTATTATTAGGGTTGGTGTAAAACTTTTATAAACTTTCAGTTTAGTGTATTTGTGTTGACTTGACAAACAACCTAATTTTTCAAACACTTTGATTTAAAAATTTAAGCAGAATATTTGCTTTTTTATGATTCGTAACCACAATTTTTGCTAATAATGATTAGGTCTTTCTGTGCAGAGGTTGCATCTCTTTGTGCTTGCGTGGGTTTTGTCCGGGTACTCCGGTTTCTTACCACAGAACAAAACCTTTTACAGTAGACTGCCTACGAGCCCAGGCCTCCCTTGCAAAAAAGGGATCTCAATGGGATTTGCCTGGCTAAATAAAGGTTGATTATTGAACAAATTAAAAAAAGGGTAATTTTGTTTTTGCCTCATTGCAAATTTTAGTTCAAAGCTTGACACTTTTATCAAAGATTTTATAAAAGAGAAACTGAATTTTCATACCCCATACCAACAAGTTGCATGATTAAAGTGACTATTTAGTGCAGCCATGCAGACGCACACTCACACGCACACAGGCTCTCTGCAAACCACTGTGCATCTGCTCAAGAGGAACATCCTGCCCAACGCAGACTTGCATGCTTGCAAGCTCGTCTGTCACATCTAAAACCCATGTCTGAACCACAGGAAGTACGTATGAGCACAAACATAGATGCAAAAACATGTATAGCATATTGTATACAGGAATAGGTAATAACACAGGATTGAGAATTTTAGACATGCTAACAGCAGCGGTGCACGGTGACACCAGGAGCTATGCTGAAATGGAACACTCTCAGAGTTATATCTTAGTGCTACAGAAAGATATGCATCATAAAGAAAACAAATATTTTAAAAAAAGAACCTGTGGTAGTTCCGGAGATCCTGATCTGAGATCAGTAGGACGAGTCGGATTTGTGGCGCTGAGGTCTGCTCTAATTTGGCGTGGCTGGGGTTGATCTGCACAAGTGCGTCGAGCATTTGGGGCATTTGGGGTAACTGAGGTCTCGGGTTTACGGGTGCTTTTATGTGAGGTTTGCAGCATTAAACCCTCCAGCTGCTCCGCTGCAATGATGTGGTGCTTCTGTGCACCTCAGAGCTGAATGTAAATTTACCACTTTGGTGAAGACGAGCGGTTCACAAGAACACACGAGCGCAAAGCGATAAGCAAGTGAAGGAAGCGTAAAACTGGAAGTTGATTAATGGAGCATTTTGATTCTCTAAATCTTTTTATTCCATTTTCAAAGTAGCTGCAAATGAAGTTCATGTTGAGAATTTTCACATTATTGCTTTGTTATAATAAGAAGCAATAATGTTAACAGATTTTCCCATCAACCACTGAGACTTGCAGTTATTGAGCTAAAATTTGATGTGGTAGTAGCTGAGAGTCATTCACAACACGTACTTTGAGCGTGACAGCTTATATCACATGAAACACAACATTATCATCAAGGTTTGACCAAAATGGCTACCACTTCCTCATTTCCCAACATGATCTCACTTTAAAACTGACATGAAAGGTGGCAGCTGGTATACATTTAATAATATTGAAATGAAATTTATATTTTAAAATATTTATGATGAACCTTAGCAAAAACAAAAATTGCAGAAATTGCATTTTCTACTACAATGATTTAATTTATGGCTTTATTTTATTAACTACAAAGAGAAGCTGTCTGACAGGCAGTGGAGGTTCAATTAGTTAGTGTAGTTGGTGCCAGTCTTTATGTGGAGCCTTAAAAATAACCTGCTGGATGCTGTGTCTTTGTGTTGGCACGGTTTCTGGAAAACAGGAAGTGTTTGGGTGAAAGGATCGGATGGAGAGTTTACTACCTGTAAACATTTGTTTAAAAGAGACACAGCAGGTGCCAGAAGTGCAAATCTACACCTCAAATGTGAGGTTTTCAGTTAGAAGCTTCAGTCATGTCTGTTTTAGAGATTCGTGTTGCTGACGGGTCAGTTTGAGCTTTTTTTCCACACACACCAGCACAGTAGTTATCGCTCAAAGGCAGCGTGATGATCTGTGCGCGCTTGTTTTTCTGTATTGTTAGCAAAAAAATCCCAGGGATCACTTAAACTTTACTGAAACTTTTCAGAAATTGGCTGCACATCCACAACTGAATATTTTTTGGAGTGGAGGTGATAGAAGATGGCCGCCACAGCAAGGTCACTTTAGAAAACACAAAAATGGCTCAAAATCTATCGGTTTTACAGATGTTGAGATAAAACTTTGTGTGCTGATAGCTGAGACTGAGTTATCATTTTAATTATATTTTATTTACCTATATTCTGATTTTAAATGTGTATGTTTATTGAGTGTGTTGTTTTGGTTTTGTTGATATTTTATTTTGTGTGTTGAGCCCCATGAACCGTAGTCTCTGCAGAGGCAGACGCTAATGGGGACACTAAATAAAAAGTAAAAGTAAAGTAAAAGTCTACATATATGCACTTATGAATTAACTATTGGATTTTACAATCTGTTAGCAAAATATCTCATGAACCACAAGACATGTTTTAAAAAAACTTTCAGTAAATAATCCACTAGGCTGACATCTTCAACTGATTAACTTTTGGACAGATCCCAATTCAATATGGCCACCACAGCCATGTCATTTTAGAAAACACAAAAATGACTACAACTCCATCAGTTTTACAGCTATTGAGATACAACTTGGTGCACTAGTAGCTGACACGGAGATCTTGTTAATAACCTGATTGTAAACTGACTGCATAATATCTATGTTTCAAACCAAGCCATTAACTGTTGGATTTGACTCTGTCTGTTAGCAAAATAGCTCATGAACCACTTGAAAGATATTAATGAAACTTTCAGAAAATAATCACTGGGTTGACATATTCAACTGATTAACTTTTGGACAGATCTCAATTCAATATGGCCACTACAGCAAACTGAATTTAGAAAACACAATTCACCTTGGTGAATTTTACATATATTGAGCTGAAACTTGGTGCACTAATAACTGAGGCTGAGACCTGCTTTAAAACTTGGTTATCAGCTGACTGCATAATGTTTCACACCAAGCCATTAACGGTTGGATTTGGCTCTGTCTGTTAGCAAAATGTCTTATGAACCACTTTAATGAAACTTTCAGAAAATATTCACTGGGTTGACATCTTCAACGGAATAACATTTGGATGGATCCCTTTTCAATTTGGCCACCACAGCCAACTTTGAAAACACAAAAATGGCTACACCTCAGTGACATACACTCACCGGCCACTTTATTAGGTACACCATGCTAGTAACGGGTTGGACCCCCTTTTGCCTTCAAAACTGCCTCAATTCTTTGTGGCATGGATTCAACAAGGTGCTGGAAGCATTCCTCAGAGAGTTTGGTCCATATTGACA
>JAUBOC010000002.1:15068309-15089573 GCA_032275365.1 Anablepsoides cearensis
GATTGGCTGATTAGAAATTAAGTGTTAACGAGCAGTTGGACAGGTGTACCTAATAAAGTGGCCGGTGAGTGTATATTGAGCTGAAATATGATGTGGTAGTAGCTGAGAGTCATTCACAACACATATTCTAAGTGGTAAATAATCACATGAGATGTTGCTTTATCACATGAGAGTGCGCATCATCTTATTTTAAGGTGATTTCCATAACTTCTTATCATAAGATGAGTTTAGTATTAAACTCTGGCCTGAAAGTCAAGGGGAGACATGAGTTTCTTCAAAGGCGGCTTGATCTTCAATTCTCTAACTTCTCAACTTCTCCTGCTTATCTGCCACAGGTTTCTGTATTCACGTCACGCTGCTCAGGATCCCTGGTTTATGGCCTGTGTGTGTGTGAGTGTGTGTGTGGGGCGACAAAGGGCCCACACGCTCCCCCTTCTCTCAGTGTGGTTACCACAGTCTCCATGTCTGCTGGAGCCAATAAATAAATAATGGGCCCAGTGATCACTTCCAACGGTGATACTGCACGCTGAAACCACTGCATCTGGGAGTGCCTCACTGACAATAAAAACAAAAACACACATGTAGACACTTAGACTCACAGCACACACATTAATGCTGAGCTGGTATCACAAAGTTCAGCTGCAGTTTTCTATTTTCTAAGCTCCTCGTTGGAGTTAACTTCTCAGCTGCTGCTGCTGTTTTAACGCGAAGCAGAAACGTGACAGAAGCAAAGTTTTTGCAGGTTCTTCATTTCTGTTTTTGTTTTTTTAAACACTGTCTTGAATTGACTTCCTCTTTGACTCGCAAAGCTTATAAAAAATTCCCAAGGAAAGTTTCTTGTATGTAAAATTTACGTGGAGGTTTTCCTCAAATCTGAGAAATCTGCCCTGGAACTAAACGTGAAATTCATTTAGAGGGTCTGTAATTAGTTGAATGAGGTGTGAGTGAGAAGTTGGGACCTTGGTGCTACTGCATATGAAGAAGAAGAAAAAAAATAACCATGGCTACGCTAGAAGCAGGCAGGACCATGGTGTTTGATGCAATGACGGCCACTTCATTATAAAAACCTCCTCAAGTCCCACGCTGCATTCCACGTTTATGGGGAACATATGGGGAAGCCTGCAATTTTTAGACCACAAAATAAGCCCCTTTGCAGCTGGACGCACGACCGCACTGGGTCCTTTTTGCTTCGCGAGCCACGCCCGAGAGGCGTAGGACCACTGACAGTGATTAAACCACCACAGTTTTCTCAGCAAAACAGGAGTTATATTAAGCTTAAATACAGGGGCTTGATAAACAAGGTCTGGGCAGGGGAAAAAAGGAATTTAGTGAAAGACAGCCACAATGATCTTCAGACTGTTTTCCCCCCTCTGTCATGGGCAGTGCAAAGCCATGAGATACATTTCAAAACATGAAGCAGATGTTTACCTAGACAAAAAAAAAAAAAAACACTGAGGAAAAAGGCCTCGACTCCAGTGTTTTCTTCAAATATCAAGCTTGGATGACAACTCAAGCCAAATTTCATTCTTGCACAATGCTGTGGGACGGACCTATATTTGTTTAGCTTTCCTCCGGTCTTTGTTGAAAATCCAAATGCAAAGTCTTTGTTTCCACAAGGAGACAAAAATAAGGAAATTGACAATAATCTGAACCAGTCTGAGCTTGTGAAAACAACAAGAGGAGAAGTAGATTTCTCACTCAAATCAAATCTGAGAAACAAAAACAACACGGCTTTAACGCTCGCAAAAATCCTGCCACCAAAGGCAAGCTCAAAAGCAGATAAATCCATCAGCAACGCTGGTGAACGAACCCAAAACAAAAAGTTAAAAATCAGCCAGATTCTGGCCTTGCAGGGAGCAGGTTTTCCCCTCCGGGCCTGCACGAGCTGTAATCTGTCCTCAGGCTGGCAGGCCGGGGCTCGAGGTCATGTCGAGAGGCAGCGGAGGTGTTAGAAAAGGAAGCCTCGCTGTGTGTGAGGTTAGGTCAGAGGCCTGCAGCGGCCTCGTGGACGGACTGATAAAAGCCCTGGGGCCGCTGCTGTGGCCTCAGCGTTCAGCCACACTCGCTGACACGACGTGTCATTTAGCCCGCGTTGCCGCCTAACTCAACGGCAACTGCTCATTTACAGGGCAGTGCGGGCTACCAGGATGAACGGCAGGCTCTTTCTTCAACTCATTCAGAGCACACACACACACACACACACACACACACACACACACACATACAAACAAGGGTTCTGTCCAGCAATTAGTACAGGGCACCGTCTGTACACAAAATAACCTGAAACAGAAACAAAACAGAACAAAAATCCATGCAGCTGAACACACAGAGAGTTTTCCAGGGAAAGCAGCTGGGTCACATGAGTGACCAGACGGTGGTTTAGCTCTGCTGTCCCGTGGCTGGACATGGTCAATGTGTCACTGAGAGACAGGAGAAAGGACAGGGGAAGTGTAGATACCACAGCTTTGCTAATGCCAGGGGTTTATGTAAACACACACACACATGTTTGTTCTCCAACCCCGTGGGGACCGTGCATTGACTTCCATTCATTTTTTTTAGACTTTATAGCCTAACCCTGACCATTTACCCTAAAACTAACCTAAACCTTGGTCGTAAACCTAACCCCCCCCCACCCGGAATTTGCATTTGGACCCGTGAGGACCAAAGTGCATCGTGAGGACCAATGCAAATAAAGCTTTTTTGGGAAAATTTTCCCCACGTTGTAGGAAAAACCCGTACACACACACACACACATACGTGTGGGATCGTCAGTTTCACAGCAAAATGAAAGTGTCTCTGGTGGCACATGTCACGCTTCTCATCCCTAACTTCTTTGTGAATCTTGAGCAACATGAATCATTTCCTGCTTCAAATAACTACTTAAAAATGTTGTTTTTCAAATCCCTAAAATTGTAGTAAAAGGCATTTTTGAGAAATCAAATAAACTTTTGTTTTATTTTACATAACGGCGTATGTTGACTCTTCTGATCTGTGCAGGTAAAATACATTTTTTAAAGTATTGTTAACATTTTTGGGGACATTTGCCTGATTATGTTTAATATAGACTAATTGCTTGTGTTTTCCTTCTCGATACATCTGCAAAGTTTTGACTCCAAGGTTGCCCTGAGTTGAGCAGACAGCACTCCTCATGTAAGCTCAGTGAGATGCTCTGCACGGTGGAACTTCCCTGATCTGTATCAGGGGTGAGCCCCTGCTCACCACAGTATTTTAATTGCACCGTTCAAATTATTACCAGAGACGCTGCAAGTCGTCGCCTCCCAACCATCACTAAATTAAACTCTCTTGCAATCAGAAATTAACTGTCGCTCACTTTTAGAACTCACTTGTGTAACCCGAGAATATTTCGTGGGGTTAAACTCCCTCCGGTGCCTCGCAGCTGGTAGCTATAGGTGCCTCTTGTGCAAAAGGAATTTACCCAATTCACTTAAGCAACAGTTGCCAAATACGCAAATTAGTCAGATACGTTTGTTTTTTGCCTTAAAAAATAAAAAAAAAGGTGTTGGTATCTCTTTTCAAGGTGACTTTGCACAAGTTCTGCAAGTTGCCACATCAGTGAGACGTTTTTCCATTCTTAAATTCTACCTTGAAAATGAAAAAAAATGTGTGAAAGCCACAATCAGGTTAAATCGCTTTGTACTTTCATTTGGGGCGACAGACTACAGCAGGCCACAGATACTTTAACATGCACTTAGGGAAGTTTGAGCACTGTAAAGCACGTCCAAGTCATCTCAGAATACAGTGTTTGCATCGCGGATGCTCAGCTTAAAATGTTAGAGAATCAGTTTTGTGGGTGAGTGGGAAAGAGTTGGAAAATTTTGTAAATAAAAAAGGGGGGTTAGGAGGTAACTATTTAGAGAAAAGGGGGAGGAGAGGACGAGTAACGGGCTGTGCAGCTTCTGATGAGACTAAGATTATGATACTATCAAGTGGTAAGTGAGGGTGGAGGTTTTGCGGGCCCAAAACCACTGGTTCTTACAAACACAGATGTGCAGTGAGTCAGACAAACAGAAAACTAGCACAGGACAGGCAGACACAGTCAACGGCAGCATGCTCAGAGCCGTTCAGCTTTCAGAAACGTTGCTCATCTTTTTTTTTCTTTCTCTTTGACTGATTTGTTCCTGTTGTCTCCTCTGTTTGTGTTGGGTTTAATGCATCTTAATGCTTCTCCAGTGGTTTCAAAGCTTTCGGTAAACCTCAGCGAGCCCCAGCAGCGCGGGGGCCGCCGCCGCCTGGTTTGAACTCAAAAAAGGAAACTCAAAAATGTTTCCAAAACTTGGACGACCAATGAGGAGCAAGGACTGAAAGTCAGAGAAGAAGTGTGGAAAGTACAACCCCGAAACAGAGAAGCCAAACAAAAAAAAAAAAAAAAAAGGCAAAGACGGTAGGAGAAGAAGGGAGGGAGGGTGGGAGGGAGAGGCCCGGTGACCTCATGTGACATGTGACGTGGGCTCCACCACTCACGGAGGCGAGTGTGTCTGCCTCTCTGTGTGGAGGATGGCGAGGAGGATGCAGAGAGACTGTGGCTTTTAGCCTCTTTTCTAAGCACTGAAGCTGAAGTCGGGCCACCGAGGAAGAGAGAGGCAGGCCGGCGGGTTAACCTCGGACTATCAACCTGCTGCGTGACGAGACCACCGCAAACCTCCAAGTCAGCCAGCTTCCATCACCCCGGGCTCCATTAGGTGGGCCCTCCCCCCCCCCAACCCCCACCCTCTTCATCTCCGGCCCTGGTGAGTCCACCTCCGCACCTGGAGACGCGGGTCTGACTGAGCTGCTTCTTGTCTTCTGTCTGCCTCTGACCTTCATCTCTCCACGTCTTCTGGTGCTGCTGCTCACACATGCAGCTGCTCTCTCTGCAAGCTTGTGGCTTGAGATTCCTGTGGTAGTCTCAAACCCAAGATTCTTGGTTGCAAACAGTCTCAGAGCTCCAGGAGTTTTTACCCTGTCAGGCTCGCCTTCTTTCTCTGCTTGTCTCTTTCGTTTGTTGGGTTTGAATCTTGTTTTATTTATTTATTTTTTTTTAATAAAATGTACCCCCCCTCCTCCTCTAGACTGACTGCAGCGAGGGCTCCACGCCGTCCTGTATTCCCTGTCATGGCATCCAACAGCATCTTTGACTCCTTCAACTACAGCAGCAGTCTACTAAGAGGTGAGCACCAATCCTCAGCCCTCTTCATCACATCCTCTGTTCAGCAGTTTGCAACTTTACAAAACAAAAAATAAAGAAGCACCACATTTTCAACCTGGGTTTAGTCTGAGAATGCATTCATTCATCTGTTCACACACACTCATGCATCGAAAACAACAACAATAATAAAAGAGGGTCTGGTTTTGCACAGTAGCCCTCGTCTAGTTGGCTGATGTGGCCCATAAAGGCCTCTGCCTCTCCCGCGCCAGTGTTTTCTGTAGGCTTGATAGAGTAGCGCCATAATGGGATTCTCACCACAGACATTCATTATCAAGTGAAACTCATCGCCGTCTTTGTGAGAAAACGAGCTCAGAGGCTCCATGTGACCGGCGGCTTTACTGGAACATGGCAATACAATAAAAGAGCAAGGAGGAACGAGAAGAAAGCAAACATATTAGTGCCTTACTTCCAGGAGGTACTTTTGGTCTTTGTGGTGAGGTGAGTGCACTTGGCTGTCCTTAATGAAGAAACCATTTGTTACCATGGCGATTCTAATCGGACGGCTTTCAACTCGACTCCCCGGCGTACGAGAAGGAGAAAACCTGACGTTTGGCTTGATTTTATTTAGAATAAACACGATTCCTTCACATGAATGTGAAGCAGCCGACACCAGAGTCGTTAATCTGCGCTGTGCAGCTCACAAGCGGCCGAGAGGCAGCAGGAAAGAAAAAATAAAATTCCCTTCCCCAATTAAGGCCTTGTAGCAGTTTTAATTAGAGGCAGCCACAGGAGAAGTCCTACCACTTCATAATTGTTTGCAGAGTTTATCTTAAAATCTCTGGAGCCTCGCGTACAGACGCTACATCTGCGCCTCACATGAAAACAATCCTCTGATACGCTCACTGGAACCGCAGTGACAGGAGATGATGTTTAAGTGTTCTCACAGCCTCGACAGACACTTTGGCTTTTTTTAATTTCATCGTGACAAGAGCGCCGACTTTTTTAAAAATATAAAACTGCTAGATCTGGCTCCTTTTATCTCGGGGTGTGCAGATGGCAGTCCTGATAAAGTCAGGTTTTTACGCACACGCTTCAGTCGCAGGGAAATGATGGTGGATGAGAGACATTCAACGCAACCAAAAGCAAAGACACTGAAACTACATAAAAGGCCATAAGTTTATATATATATATATATATATGAGAAAATATTCAAACTGGGACAAAATACCTTTAATTTAATAACATGCAAATCCGTTCTTTTCTTTAGATTCAAATTAAGCTGAAATCAAGAGGAACAGATAAAGAGATCAATGAAATATCTGCCTTCCTGAGCTCTCGCTTTAATGCACAACAACACAAAGCTGATGGAAACGTTCGTCTGCTCTTCAGAAGTCAGGAAATACAGCAGAGAGCAGCCCTGAGTTCACGTGTGCAAAAATACAGTCGCTACAAATGATTTTAATCTGAGCTGAAGAGGAAAAAATAAATAATTAAAAATAGGCATCGGCATCATCATAAAGTTATCGACACGATACAATTTTGATCGCGCCGCCGGTGTTATTTTGGTAACTTTTTCGTGAAATGCTGCGACTTCTCTCGCAGCGCACACAGAGAAACACATCTGAGCATGTGATGTGCAACATCAGATGCACTTCGCGTGAGAAGCTAGAGGACGCCTCACCTCAGAAACCTCAGTCCTCTGCTAAAGCTCAGGGAGACACACACACACATAGACACACACACACACACACACACAAGTCACACAGGGAACAGACAGTGCTTTTTTCATGCTGTTTAACTCACTATAAGGCGGCAGAAAAAGCTAATCGTCTGACAGTTAGACTGCTGTGAGAAACAGAAAATGACACGCCGACCTTTGCATCAACGAGCTGTTAATCTGATGCAGACTCAGAGGTGTTGCTAATAACCACTATAAGGCTACACCTGCTAACCCTCACACTGCTTAAGAGAGAAGCATTTAAATAAATTAAAAAGAAGATACAGGAGCCAGCTCTAAAAAAAACCCAGCACTTTTCCTCCTGTGAAGCAGCGTTAAATAAACTTTACAGTTTCCTGGCTCGGGGCGGTTGGTAACTTTGGCTTCAGGTTGGATTAGATCTGTGTGGTGGGTCAGATCCACGGTTTGGTTCTTGTCACCTCGTTTCCGGCTGTTTGGAAGGGCCTCGGTGTTCCCCCTGCAGGCTGTTTTACATCCATAGTTATTGTGTTGTCGGGAGCCAGTTTCCTTTTGTGGCAGAGAAAAAAAGGCCTTCGTTTATTAGGGTGGGATTGCTTTTATACGTTTGGCTTCTTGCACCGCATGAATGGGTTCTTTTGGAAGATTCTGGAAGGTAGTTCTGTTTGAGTGTCGGAGAGAGGAGGGGGGAAAAAAAGGCTAAGACTAACATGTGAGAAAAAGGAATTTTTATAGGCATCAAAATAAATCTTTGACAGAGAATAAAACATCAAGATGATTTTCCGTCCTTCAGCCCCTGACAAATATAAAAAGCCTTCAGCAGTGGCGCAAAGACAAAAAAGGGACTATAAATTTAACAGAGCACATGCTTTGCTTCTGTTGAATTTATTAATAACAAACAGCTATGGAGAAGATTTCGCTCTCTTCTTCTAAATTAACATGCATGATCGGGATCTGTTCAGGATCCTGCTGAGTGTGAGGCCCAGATATAAGGACGGAGTTCTGAAACCAGATATAAAGAGTTTCAATATCTTACAGTGAAAGCAAATAATAGAAAACTCATGACAGCCACAGAGCTGCAAGACCCTGTCTCCAATTTAGCCGAGTATAATATGTATTTATAAAACTCTGAAGGCACATGGACAGAAAGAAGCTTCTGGACTTGATTAAATGTATTTCTAGGTACTTATTTACTTTCTGGGCCGTCTTGCTGCTTTCACCGTCTGTCAACATGACTTTACGAGGAAACACTTTCAGGGCTTGCCAACACCATGGCTTCCAGGTAGAGTAAAGCAGAGAGCGGGGCGCGCTGATTATGTGGTCGTCTGATCCTGAACCTGCCTCCACCCCTGCACACTTTTGGCTCGAAACGCCGTGCCTCAACTCTGCTTCGGTCAAGGTTAAAGTGTTGTTATAAATACAATTTTCTGGTGGTCGGCAAGCGAGCGCGCGGTCCAGGATCTCTGCAGCCAATCTGATAATGTGAATTTGTTTTATAAGGGTTTTCTCTGAAAACTGGTTCGAAACGCTGAGCAGCTTCTTACAACAAACACACTCTGAGGAGGGGGATAATCCCCCCCTTGAATTGGAGGAGCATCTAGTGGGGAGGAATGTATGTGATCTGAGGCCGATGCTGGTGGAAGCTGGCAGAAAGAGGGCTCTGTTCCTTAACACCCCTAACACAGTTCATCCGGAGTCAGAGCTGCGTGGTAAACTCTGATTTGAGCATGCCTGTCGAGTCCAGGAGCTCATGCATGATGAGATCAGTGAATCTAAGGTCACCGTTGGAGAAAACAACAACAAAAAAACGGCGGGATAAAATATGTGCACAGGACCAACAAAAAAAAAGTGTCATATGTTAAAAGTTGAACTTAGCCCACCAGGTGTTAAGGTTAGAAATAAAAATAGAGAGTTATAAGAATCAGTTCCCTCAGTTCAGGAACTCGTACAGATAGGTTTTCAGAAACATGGGTGTTTATGTGCAGCAGGTGTTGTGTTAAGCTTTGTTTTCAGTGTAGACAAGGGAACAGATGTAAACATAAAACCAGAGTCACGCCAGCCGCCGCCGTCATTGCCAGAGTTTCACAGTAAAATTTTTTTTTTTTATGCTGAAAAGGGACAAAGCTGTAGCTGTTTAGGAGCTCACAGAAGGCGCTGATCTGTAACGGCAAAATTAGCTCAATAGCTGTAAAATTCTTACGAAGGTCGATTAGCTGCGGTGTGGCCATTTTTGACTTGGGTCGACTCTGTAATAAACATCCAATGATTATTTTCTGAGTTTATTTAAAATTTCGAGTTCATGAGATATTTTGCTAACACTACAGAGAAACTAACGCTTGCCGATACGGGTAAAAAAACATTATGAGCAATTCACCTTCAGTGTTGTTGGGTGACAAATAGGACTGTTCTCGCTCCCATAGCTTGGAAACATCCTCGTGTTACTAGTTTATGATTCATCTCATATTATAACTTGTTTCGATTAAAACAAGGCTGCAGGGACGTTCATAAAAAAGGATGTTTGTGGTTTTATTGATGATTTATTTTAGAAGTTACCGACCCTCGGAGTAAAAATCTGTCCCATTTTTTTTACTTCACCTAAAATAAGAAGTTATTAAATTTTTATATAGGTTTGTGTAAATGAACTAATCTGAAGAAAGGCATATTTGCAACCTCTGTTTTGACACTTTGTGCTCCTTAAACCTGAAACAAACTGTGTCTCCTGAAAAAAAAAGTAGAAACAAGAGTAATTGCTGCAAATTATCACAATATGAAACATTAACTTGATTTTTAAAGCTGAATGTTTTTACTGAATCAGACTTTCAAGGTATTTCATTGCAGTTAATTTGCTGTTCTTACAAGCTGTTCTTAATACCATTACATTAACATGATTAAATCTACTCTTCATGAGCTCTTTCATGTTGCAGACTACTAAATTAAAGAAAAGCCTCTCGATTTTATTTTGAACCTATGTTCTAAAGCACAGACCGGCCTCACAGCTTATTACCTGTTAAGTCTGAGGTAGCAGAAAAAGCGCATTGATTATTTTAAAGTAAATGAATACTTTTTAACCTAAATTCCTGCAGCTTGTGTTTGAAACATGACAATTTCCAGTAAATACTAAAACCAGGCAAATATACTTCTAATAAAGGTTTAGTTTTTTTCAGGTTCTTGACTCAGAATAAAAGTAAACTTTTTGTTTAGACACCTCCCTGTACCGTTAGATTGTTTTCTGTTGCTGCAAGGAGGAGGAAAAGAAAAAAAAATTGCTTCAATTGCTGTGTGCACTTTTGTTTTTAACATTACAGTTGCATCCTAAGCCACAAATTACTTTAATGGGCGGGCATGGGCCTGGTCCTCAGCACATAAAATGACTCTAACTTATGGGGATCCCACATGTTCAGAAACAGATCAGCAGACAGCCGCGGCTCTTATTTTCTTGTATATATATATATTTTTTTCTTTTTTTGAGGGCAAAGCAAATGAGATTGAAGACAGGAGGGTTTTAATTCATCATGTGCGAAAGTTTAGCAAAAATCCGAGGCCCCGCAGAACTCACGCTGTCATCATCAAAAGTTTGTTTTTGCCTCCTCCAGACTGACTCTACACTTCATTATGAAAAACTTTAATCACTCTCAAAACCTCCTCATACCCCATCCATCTTCTCATAAGCAAAGAAGAATAAAAAAAACACTTAATTATGGAGGAGAAAGAAATGCAGATAATTATAGGATGTGAGATGCTGCTGCAGGCTATGAGATGTTTTCTGATTCTCTATTTTTCTCCATATTCCCAGATTTTTTTTTTCTTTTTCCTCTCTCAACTTGTTTACAAACAGCTAATTGTTGCTGCTGCTATAAAACATGTTTTTTGGGTTGCTTTTTCCTCTTCCTTCAAAACACAGTTTTAACCACAGGGAATTGATTTTTTGTGGAGGCAGCATTTCAAAAATGGGATTTTAGTTCTCTCTTCGACTACTCTTTGGGGGGAACAAAGCTGCTAACTGCATCGGTAATGGGCCACCTAATTGTACTTTCCTCTTTAGCAAATTTTATCATTGTCATTCACGTTACGACTTGGCGATTTGAAATTGTGGGAAATGTTCTGTTTACTGCTGAGAATTAGACGTCTGACATGAACCGAATACAAATCTGACATTTTACCTAAGTTTACGTGTCATGCTATATTTTGTGGCCAGATGCAGCATCTTAAATGCACAGCTACAGGAAGTCACACTCCTCCACACAGTCTCCCCCTGAAAACAACAGTTTTTATTTAACTAATTTAATTCAAATCTACTTCCTCCTTAAATGCAAATCCTGCCTTTCACAATTATTCCACGCCCTGCGACTGCATGTGGCGTTTTAGAGAAGGACCTGCAGCAGGTTTTGCCCTGAAGTAAACTTCATAGAGCTCCTAGTTGTTGTTTTTTTTTTTTTTTGTGCAGCTGCTCACTTCTGTATTGGCTCGGTGAGAAACACCGAGCCAGGGATTCCCCCTCAGCTGTGCAGCAGAAGTGGCCCCTCCACTTCTTCTCCATGGTCTGTCTGCAGCAAGGTCACTCTGTCTGCTCCTCTCACGGACGATCACGAGCACAGGAAGCGCTATGATGTCTGAATGCACATACATGAGCGCACACACACGTCTGACTTTTCCCAGTGCTGAGTCAGAGAGGAGAAGCGCACGTCATCACGGCGGCTGTGATGTTTCCCCCTGTCTAAATGCTATCTGACCTCATTATAATAGCTGGTCAGGACTAACATATGGTCCTCTAATGCCGTAGTCCAGGAGAATTACCGAAATGATGACTTAACAGCAGAGGACTTCACTGGAAAAAAGTCAGCGACTGGTTTTGTGATTTCATCAAGTGTCTCGTGCTTATTAAACAACTCACCGTGATAGTGATAACAGCTCTGCTGACAGGCCTGAGAGTTTCCCTGTGTGTTGCAAAACCTTGTGCCCAAAGCTCTAAAGCATCAAAAAAAACAAAAAAACAAGAAAGATAAACATGTGGAATTTATTTTCAGTTATAAATGTAAACTTAGCACAAAAGAAAAAAAAAAGGAAATTATTTCTCTCTTGTACCAATGTTTCTTGGTAATAAATCTTACAGGCACCTGGTTGGCAGAATCTGGGGGTAGCAGAGGCTCAAAACAAGGGTCAAACAACAGAATAAGCTGTTTGGTAGAAATGTGGCAAATGTTTAATGTGTGCAACTCACATACTCAGCTTTTCATCCCACAAATGCACGTTCCTTACAAATGTGGCTTCATTTAAAAGAGAAATTAACAGATTTATTGCCAAAAAGCATTGTTAGAACAAGAAATAATCTACCAAACACTAATTTCCTTTTTTTGTGTGCTATGTTTACATTTATAACTGAAAATGACTTCAAATTAAACACACATTTATTTACTTATTATGCTAAATATTGATGAAGTAATTATTTTCTGAAAGTTTCGTTCAAGTCTGTGCAGTGGTTTGTGAGAGGGTTAGGCTAACCCTAACCAAATGTCAGAGTTGATTTCAAATAGTGAATGATATATATATTTTAATAAATTGTATGCAGTTTGTTAGTACGAGATAATGTGGATCAGTCTCAGGTACCTCCACATCTAATTTTAGGTCTGTTTTACCTAAATTGCCTGAGTTTTAGACGTTTTTGTGCTTTTAAAGGTTGGTCTTAAATTGATTTGACTCCAAAAGTTAATAGGTTGTAGATATACATCTAATAAATTATTTCTGCAAGTTAAATCCCATTCAGTGGTTCATTAGCTAGTTAGGTAGCAAACAAGACACACAAACAACATCGCCCACTTTTCACCTTTCCTGCATAATGAGCCGTTATAATCTGCCTTAACTCTTGAATAAAGCAGCTAGTTCTGCTAACGCTGCCAACCTGGCAGAACGTTTGTGTCAGACTGATTTTGAGCAAAACGTTTCCCCTTTAATCAGCGCGGTGACACAAGAGGCAGACAGTGAGCCGCTCATTCAGGCTGTACAGTTTGATTGACCTAATCACCAGGCAGCCAGACTCTAGGCTACTGATTGGGTTTACAAACGCTCCTTGTCATCGTTGTGTCATTAGCTCGTCGTTAGCTGTGGCCTCCTTGACGTGGAGCAGCGACTTGCCCGGCCCTAAACACGGCAATCAGCGGATTAAAGTCTGAGCCTCGGTGGACGCCTCAGGCTGTGAGTCAAAGAGAGGAAAATCCTGCATTACTGTGCGCGCTCCACGTGGCCACAGAGCTTACTGTACACCGGCAACGTCACTGCTGTTTAGCAACTGAGACGATGAGAAGAAACATTTGGTCACTTTAGACACACAAAATGTTTCCTGGATTACAATTAAACCAAGTATTTGACTGAAACTTTGCCTTCATCTTAAACTGAAGTCCACAACACACATAATGTTGCATGTGACCACAGAGAGAGAGAGAGAAAAAAAGGTCTGAAGATGATTAAATCCCTTTGAGTAACTTTGTAATCAATTGGAATGATTAACAGCTACTTACTGATCAAACCCCTCGGTTTATGAGGTGTGACAATATTATGTGTTTAAGTGCTTTCCAGAGCTCGTTGGCTTGCAGACTGAGAGCCGCCACGCCCTTGTTTCTTCATGATGAGAAACCCAGAAGGGCCAGCCGAAGGCTTTCCAGGAGTTGTCTCACGTCTGCAGAGGAAAGTGGCACGGACACTTGTCAGGAACCCAGCTCTGGGCTCCGATCTGGTTGAACTCGGCAGAAAGCTCAAGAGGTCGACCCTCTGAGGAGGGAAAGAAATGCAAATGTAACATTTGAGACCCCTTTGAAGTCCGTTTTCCCGTTGAAAGCGAGCAACATAACCTGAGATGACCCCTGGAGACGAGCTGAAGGAAACAAAGACGAGGGGAGAAAAAGCCAAAGAGTTAGACGCATGTTTGCACTGGTGTGTTCTCATAAGGTTACGTTTCAACGCTTGTGAGCAGCGGTGTAATATTTGAACAAAGAACAGTGTTAACTGAGGTGATTTCCCTCCTGAAACCATTTGGATACACGGCGCAGAGGATACGTTTGGCTGCGCGCCCCGTTAGCAGGCTTGTATTTCGCTGGTTTAGCACTCGTGCCGCTCACGTCACATAGTGCATACCTCACCGTGCTCCTCTTACAGTTCAAAGTAACAGGAACTAGTCTCAAAAAAAGTAAAAACATGTGGCTTTTGTTGCAGAGAGGAATGAACAACAGCATTCCATGCGCGGCCACATCAAAGATCTCTCCCCTGCCGTGGTGCTAAATAAGGGCAGGCTGTCCTGCTCGCCCCGCCCAAAATGTCTGCCACAAATTAACCAGATTTTAAAAGTGACACTTCCTCTTCATCAATTTTAATCAAATACAAGTTTTAAACATGTAGGGCTTCCATCAAGCGGGGACAGCCACACAACACGCACAAAGAGCCATTGTCTGCTGGTGAAAATGTGGTTTACAGGCTTGGCTATAATGGCCTGGTGGTTGCTGGAAGCCATGCGCACTTCCTAATATTCAGCTCACATGCGATTTCATTTTGAGAGAAGTCTGAGCTGTGGGGCTTTGCCTTTGTGTGAGAGGGGGACGCCTCACAACTTATTTTCAGAGCTGACAAGCTCCTTTACCCCCGACCTCCCCCCCCACACACACACACACACACACCCCAAAAAAAATCTCTCTCTCCCTGCACTTCTCCCCCTCTTCCCTCTCTCTGGTGGTGCTACTATATTTGTGTAGGATCTTAAGCGATGGAAGAGCAGACACAGGCTGCGTTGCCAGTCAAACGTGTTCGGGCTGTCAGACTGAACGGCTTCCAGCTCTGCGATCTGTCTCCTCTCCACGTCAGAGGGAGCTGTTTGATCTGACACAGAGGCTCCATTAGACACACAGGGAAGTTCAACTGCAGGGAGAGTAGCAGCCCAGAGAGGAAAAGGTTTGCGCACACAGTCTGGTTGCAATCTTGGTGTCTGTGCTGTGTATCTATAAATGTCTCTGACTATTACTTGTCCTTTTAGCAAGGTGTGTGCGGTTACACAGCCCAACTGAGCTGACATTATTTTGGGGCACTGTTTGGCAAACGAGCGATGACGCAGTAGGTCATGATTTCACTTGCCGGGGATCCAGTGACGGAGAGCGGAGGAGCCTGTTTGCTGAGGTGAAGAAATGTGAAACACGCCGTCTTCTTTATTACACACAACAGTTTTACTCTCTCGGCGGCAATGACCTCATAAAGCTGCGACAGAGCAGAGTGTGAAAGTGACGAAACAGCAGCCGATGGTTTGATAGAAATGCATCGATGGTTCAGCCACAGACCATCGCTACATCCCTCGCATTTAATGTGGCTGCGGCTTTAAATGAGCTGAAATTAGACCCAAAACTCCAGGACAGTGTTGTTCAGAGAGGATTCAACTCAGGTTAATATCATCACCTGTTCGCAGTTTGCGCTTGCAGTTGGAAAACGAGCAGGGAGAAGCGAGTTGATGTGGCTTCTGTGAGAGATTCAGCTACTGATCTGTGAGTGGCAGCTGGGCTCTGGCACCGGGGCTGCATGGCAGTTAAACTGTCGCTGACAGGAACTGTAAAATGTTCTGCAGAGAGGGAACGCAGTTAGACAGCACCACAGGTGTTTCAGTCGCACTACTACACGTCTCTGTCACAGTTTCTGTCCGTCCCTCGGCCATCCTGGAGGTGCACTCAGCAGCATTTCCTCAGGACGTTTTTTTTTTTTTGTTTTTTTTTTGGCCAAAGTCAGACTGAGTCAGGACAGCTTGAGCGTGCGTGTGTGTCAGTAGGGGGTGGTGGTGCTGTCACTTTGGCAACGCAACTGCACATATTGCAGCGATTACCACAGCGGAAAAATGTTTTTCTGCAACATACAATTACTACAGATTACAGATTGCCGTCCTTGCATCAGAAGCTCTCGCCAGAAAAGAAGAAACACTGTGCATTTGTGTGTGTGTGTCGATATGCACAAACAGACAGAGACAAAGAAAGATGAGAAATGATTATAGCTCACACTAAAAACCACAACTGAAAAAAAAAATATGGGGGAGTTGACGTATTTATGGGTCTCATTTAGATTTAAAAGTTATACTGAGTTTCAGGGGTAAATAAAGGAAGATGAAATGCAATCTGTCCTTCAGTAACATGAAGAAAAGCAGAGCGGGGGTACATTGTGCAGTTCTTTGTCCATCATCATCAACATTATAAAAAGTGTACACTGACATCCTCGTAGGATATACAAGCCTGAATGCCACACGCTATATTAATTCTGGATATACGATTTTTTTTTCCAGGTTGCAAATCAGCACAAATATCAAAAAAAAAAAGTTTCCTTCAGGTCACACTCAACAATGTAGCCAAAAAGTGGTGCCCCGCAGCAAGGCAGGGCCCTATTTACAAACCCACCAGATCAAAACTCAACCCAAAGTGCTCTTATAATAGCACTGAGCCCATTTGGTGAGCCTTACCATCCAGTTCTACTTTTAGTGGGTTTCCAAAGAATAAACAGGCCTGAGAACCACATCACAGGCTGCTCGCTGTCATCGTTGGGTGAGTGTACCCAACAGATGATGTGAGGGCGGAGCGACCGTGACACTGAGGTTTACGACAGTGGGTGGGTGTGGGTTTGCCATAGATCTGATACTCGGGGAAGGGGTCTAATCGAGTCCTGACCATTGAAAGGTTTTGTGACCTGTATGTGAGCAGGATAAGGAGTAAGAGTTGGCATTTATGGTGTTGAGAAGAAGGGTTTGCATGGTCATGTGAATATAGTTTGCACACATTTGATCTGCAGTTGAAAAAAAATAGATAAAGGACAAAGTTATTTTGATGCAAATGGAGGAAAATGAGAAGAAGCACCTTGGATGGATGGATGGATGGATGGATGGATGGATGGATGGATGGATGGATGGATGGATGTGTATTTTGTGGAAAGAAACTATAAACTTCTTGACCTGACCGAGGATAAGCAACAGAAAACACATGAATAAACATATTTATCGCAAAATCAATCACGAAATGTAAAAATCTGACAAGACAACCCAATTAAATATAGTCCAGTAAAATATTTAGCATTTGTCTGTGAAATATGAAATGCAATAAACAATGCAACTGTATACCAGTGCAATTAAATTTAGCACTTGAGTAAATAAGTTTAATTTCTCCACATTTGCTCTGGAGGATTGGAGAAGTGTCAGACATGCTTGGTATGTCTGAAAATGTCTTTAAGAGCCCCATTTACATTCAGCAGACAGAAATAAAAACCTATTTGGAGTTGTCCCCCAGCAGCCATTACGCTGCTCGCTTGATTCGGCAGAATTTAATAAGCCCTCGGCTCTGCTCCGCACCTTTTTCGAAAATGTAAGCAGAGTATTAAAGATGCATGAGATGAATGTGCTCATTGTCTCCTCTGGTGACCGCTGCATCTCAGCTCATTGTGCTCACATAGTAATTAGGTGATGGGCTTGGAAGTGTCTACATTCATTTTAAAATATACACTCAATGCCTTCAAGGATGTGAAATTGGGGCCTGACACTCGTATGACTTATTGGAGGTGTAGAGTAAAGCGAGGAGCTAACTAAAACTGTGGAAAAATAGAGGATTTTAGAGCTCTTGAAAGCTAAAGCAAAGCTTGAATACACAAATGAATTCTGGCCATCATTAAAACTAACACAGACGACCTTGGCGGAGAAAGAGTAACATACAAATTTGTATGATCAAAATTGCTCAATGTGTTTCCTATTTTCTCGTCTGAACATCAAAATGGACAAAAATGACCGCCAATTGTGATGTGCTGACACGTTGTGTAATCAAAATTTGAGAACGAATCAGCCATCAGAGCAGCAAAAGACCCAAAACCCAAACAGTCTGTACCCACTTACTGTTGTTTAAAAGTTTCTCCATAAACTTGTGTATATAAACACTCTGACGCTAGAATATGATTTGGCTTTGAGGGGACTGGCACAAATGGCTTTGGTGGCTTACATCATGCTTGGGAGTCTAATCACAGACACTCCTGTCATATCAAGCAGAAAAAGTCCATTTCATAGCGAGCTACATTTCAACAAAAAGGAGAAAAAAGAGGAGGGAAGGGTAAACAAGCTCCGCGTTCCACAGCCACCGCAGAATTCATCATTCGTACAAAAAAGAAAAATACCTCAAGCCCCAAAGTAGAGCTAATTTAATCCGAGAGGAATAAAAACTCCATTTCATAGGAGTCGTCCATTCAGAACACTCATATTTCCACTGAACAGAAACCCCCGGCTGAAACTCGAGCAGACACTTTTCGGAAGGAATGCATTCGGTGGGTTGAGGGCCGAAGCTCGCCCTGTAATTTGTGAATGTACAGAAATGTGCGACCGCCACAGTTTTCTCTAAAGATAGATATCTTTGTCTTATGTCATCGCCGAACCTCAAAGTATTTCTAATTGGCCTCATGGCCCCCTTTTTTTTCCCAAATGAATAACTACCCATATCCAAAAGAGCTTATGTGTGCTGCGTCTGAAAATAGCCTGGGAGTTTACGCAAACTAATAGATCAAATTCAGAAGAAGAAGAAAAAACACGATTTTTGAAAGCAGCTTAATGCATCTGAAGCAGTTCCCAGCTTCAAAGTGACTTTAAAGTGGCAGAGATGTGTGGGTGGCATTTAGAGGCAGGTATACATTGCAGACCCCAGAGGCTTCCTCTAGTTTCTCTGCTAACGGTGATCATAGTCATATTAGTCTTTACATTATGACTCATTACACTTGAAAGCTAAATGGCTTAAAGCAAACATAGGAGGGTATGTTTCAGTGAGGACCCTAGGAATCTTCTGATTAGTTACACTTTTGGTTTTGAGCCAATCAAAGTTTTAAAAAGTTTCACATTTGATGACGTGTTTTTCATCAGTTTTCATCAGTAAAGCAATAATTAGCTTTTTTTTATTTGAAGGATTCATTTGCCTGAATGGTAAGAAGCACGCTGAGGCCTTTTTGAGGTGGGTTTCACATATCCTCCAGGAGTTGTGTCTTGATTTCAGGCTCAGCCCACTTGGATCATTAAAAATCGTTCAGGGGCACGGCGGGCTCCATGCTCAGTGCCTGTGCGGCTGAAACTGTAGAAACTGTGTGTTGAAATGCAGAGGTCTAAATGTGACAGGCGCCCGGAGCGCACATTATGGACTGAGTGGGGTATGAGCTGCATAATGTGGTCACGTATTAATAATGAACCAGGGCAGAAGGATGACAAAAATATCACCGGCATTGTCGCTGTCCCCAGTCGAGCTGGACTTGAAATAGATGCTGCATGACAGATGATATTATTAAAGATGCTTTTACATTTAATTTGCAATCAGGCTTCCAGTCAGGATCACTGAAGCTAAAGTGGATAAGAGTTTTTTTGTGTTTAACTTGCTTTGAAATCAAAAGAACTGAATTGAAATGACAAAACCTTTATGTTTTGATGTCATGCATTAAAAGGGAAGAATCTATGATGATTGTTTACACCCAGTCATGCAATCAGAGTCAGTTTTTCTGCCAATATAAAGCTTTTTCTTGTTAAATACTAAAGTTCATTGAAATAAAACAACTATCAAATCTCATATTAGGAACAAATGTTCACAATTCAAAGATATCAGGGTGTAACATTGTTTTAAAATTTATATTTAGGTTACATGATGTAGAAAATAATGACAAAAAGGGGCCAAAATTGTAATTAAACTTTACTCAGGTGGGGGAAATGTAGTTGTTTTAACTTGTTCTGTGTTTATTTTATGATCTGCCATCATTTACAGAAAATTATTTTAACATTAACAGATAATTTGAAATAAAATCTAAAGTGAGAATTCGAGTTTCCCTCTTTTATTTGTGTTTTATTTTGAAACCTTTCACCGCACCACTGATCCGGGGGGAATTGAAACCTTTTGATGTCTCCTCTTTAAGCTTCATTTATTTTTGTGCAGCAACTTTAAAAGAATGCATCTCATTCAAAAAGATGAGTCGGAGTAGCATAATAACATGTCGGGAAAAGGGGCAATAAACTGCCAGAACGCACTTTAAATCTTTCATTTATTGAGACGCAAACTGAATATTCCCAGTTTTTTTTTTTTTTTTTTTTTTTTTTTGCATTGATCCAAGTTTGGTGTTGATTTTTGCACCTGCCATAGATCTGGGATTTTTGTTTTATTTTCGCTTTTTTAAATCCAAATGAATAAATTATTTTTTATTTTATAATGTAACGTTTTATAAAATCACTGATTTCCTTCTGGAAAAATCTGACCTCAGAACCATTACGTGTCTTCAACCCGCAGTAGTTTAATTAAATGAATAAATAAAAACCTTTAATTGTTGTTTATTCATTAAACAATTTTAGATTTAATGATAGAAAACAGGTCCGGCTTTAATTAAGGATCGAAAACGGCACAGTTTGTTCATTCTGCTACAAAAAACATCCCTGAATGAGAACTAATTGAACCCTTCAGTTTGGGTCCGAATAAATTTAAATTTATTGACTGTTTTTTTGGCGTGGAGTTTAAAAAAATAAAAATAAAAAAGTTTCCTTTTTGTGTTTGAGTGTGAAATGTCTGCCTCAGACTGTCGGAGCTGATTGAAAAGACAAACGCGCCAACTAGTGTCAGAAAGACGCATGGCTGCGGCTCTGCAGGGTGTGTGCTGTCATTTCTTACTATTTTTTTTTTTTTTGTTTGTTTGTTTCTAATGAATTCAGCCTCGGGCGCACACACACACGCACAAAGCCACACACACACACACACAATAATTATTGGCTTATTTTTGTGCGTTTGATGTGGAGAAAATTAAAAACATTCCCCTGCTTGTTTTAATTTTAATGTTTAATTCCAGATCAGTTAATTACCGCGATACGAATCTGTCTCAAACCCCTAATTTCTTTTTATGATTTTTTTTATATTTATTATTTAAGGTATGGAGACTTGATGGCTTTTCAAGATGAATCGATGAAATTAAAACCGCAGCCCCTTCTTTAGAGATAAACTACTAACAGGTATGACATAATAATGCTGATAAAATAAAATTAAGTGGAGTAAAATGGATCAATGCGCAAAAACTAAAGCTTGATATGATTTGATAATTTTATCTTCCAGGTTTTGGCTTCCTTTTAACGCGAAAAGACTGATTTTTCCCCTCATACGCCAACAGTTTTTAATATAAAAACACTTTTAAGTCAACACAATAAACATTTATGCTGCTTAGTTTGTATTTTCCTCCTAAATGTCCCTTCCTCTCTCACAGTGTGTTCTTAATTCTCTCTGCAGCCCGTTAATGTCTCATCCAAAGCGCGCAAAAACGCAGCAGATCAGAGATATTTATCAATAATTCAGCTCGTGTGTGTATGTGAGAGAGAGAGAGAGAGAGAGAGAGAGAGAGAGAGAGAGAGAGAGAGAGAGAGAGAGAGAGAGAGAGAGAG
>JAUBOC010000002.1:15089673-15111327 GCA_032275365.1 Anablepsoides cearensis
ACAGAGACAGAGAGAGAGAGAGAGAGAGAGAGAGAGAGAGAGAGAGAGAGAGAGAGAGAGAAAGAATTGGAGCAGAGCAGAAAAGGAGCATCGGGTTTTGATTGGTCTCCTAAAGCCCAGCCCTGCGCGCTCATTGGTTCAGATCAACCACTAAACGCTGAAATGAGTTGAGGAAAATAATCTCGCGGCACTCTGCTGTGTGTTCAGCCTCACGGCTCCTTGTTGCGCCTCGCGACTCTGCGCGTAAAGGATAACCTTGTTTTTTCATTATAAAGAGGAATCCAGCTGGAGCGACGGGATCGATCCAGCTCTTTATTCCAGTTTTGGTTTTGGGAACCGGGATCCGGTTGCAAGAACTTTCTGTTGCGCACGAAAAGGACAGTCCTGAACTTCAGCAGCAGCTTGTCTCTTTATACTCAAGTACAAAGATTCAGACTTTTTATATTTTTTTTCCAGGGTTGAAGTTCTTTATTTGCGACATCCTTTGTTGGCTTTTTTTTTTAATTTAGCCAAAAACAACCGGTGGGGCTGGATTGAATTTTTGTTTTGTTTTGTTTTGTCACGGCTGGATTACCATTTTTTTCTTCCTCCTAGTAAATGATTGGGTTGAATTGGGATCTGCAGTGAGGTCTAAAGCAGTTTGCGGTGTTGGTGTATTGTTTACACGCGGCTGAAAGTATTTAAGTGTGCGGTAGATGAGAGCGCAGATATAAATCCAGCCCCGCGCACACTTTGGAGAGCTTTTTTGCGTGTTTTTGTGCAGACACGCCAACTCTGATGTTGTTCAACTTTACGCATCGTGAACAGATGAGCTAAAAGTCTCCTTTTTTTGTCCAAGACTCTTTTCACACTCTGCGCGCTTTCGACTCCATCATTTTAGCCCTCAGCTGCGTCTGGAAGAAACAGACAAAAAAGACTAAGAAAACCGTTTTTTTCCCCTTCTCCAAAGAGTTCGGCTCTTCTCACACAACCCAGTTAGGTGGCACTGACCCAAGCTGTTGTGATGCATATTCCCGTAGAGCCGCCCACCACCAGACGGTTCACGCCGCCCTCGACATCCTTCCCCTGCAGCAAAATTGGAGACGCCAACGGCTCCATGGCCACCCCGGGGTCTCTCAGGTCCAGACCGGATACCAGGAACGTGGTGGACGTCCTCGCAGACCACGCCGGCGAGCTGGTCCGAACCGACAGCCCCAACTTCCTCTGCTCGGTGCTGCCTTCTCACTGGCGCTGCAACAAGACGCTCCCTGTGGCTTTCAAGGCAAGACTGATGGCTTCTAATAACATTTTTTTTCTTTTATGATGTTTTTTTATATGCTGGACATGCATTCATGACAGCGAGGTGAGACAGAAAAAAGCATTTAATTCCACCTGTTTATAAAATATTAAGACAAGATTATTAATTAATTAATAAAACGCCTCTGCAGATGAGTCAGTTCAGGCTTTTTAGACATCTTAATTAGAAGCAGGAACTACAGATGAAAAAAATGCTGAACCTTGTTTTACTTTCTGTCTATTTTATGCTATTTGGTATATCTTGTTACTTTTAGGGCAGCTTAGTTTTTTATGTATTTTTTGAAAAATAATTTTATTATTTACCAACAAAATAAATCTAAAAAACTAAGAGGATGCCACACAAATTGAGATGCTATTTGTAGTAAACACCTCACCGCCACAGAATTTACGCACCAAACATTGTTGATTGAGTTGAAACAGTGAAGATATTGAATCTAATAAAAGCCGGATGCGGTTTTGCGCGCTGTGCGCATTTTGGAGTGACCGAACCGCCGCCTGCTTGTCTCCCGCCGCGCAGGTCGTGGCCCTCGGCGACGTTCCGGACGGGACTCTGGTCACCGTGATGGCCGGGAACGACGAGAACTACTCGGCCGAGCTGAGGAACGCCTCCGCGGTGATGAAGAACCAGGTGGCCCGCTTCAACGACCTCCGCTTCGTGGGCAGGAGCGGACGAGGTGAGCTCAGACCACCAAACACTCCTTTCCTCACGGCCACATGGGGTTTAGGCCCTGCTCAGTAAAAAGAGTCAGTTTCTTATTTTTAATGCAGCTTGTATAATAATAAATCTTACGGCCTGGAGCACTGAGAGCTTATTTGTTCTTTGTTTTTTTTTTTTTTTGTTTTTTTGTTTGTTTTTTTGTTGTTTTTTTTTATTAGTGAAAAGGATGAAATGTTAAATATTTTTTTCCACAGACGCTGATAGGAAACTTGGAACCACAAGGGTCTGCAGAAATCCATATTTAAAACTGGCTTTGGTCAGATTTATATAATATCTGCAAATAATTTGGATTTGGCTTTGCCAGCTCAGTGGTGTCATCCCACACATCTGGCCTGCGTCACGGTGCGCGCACGCAACGTGTCTGTTTAATTTTCCTAATCCAGAGGGATAGAAATAATTACCCACGTGGTTTAGTTCGACAAAAAATAATAATATATAACCACTTGGCAATTGGTGTCCTGAGGCAGTTGGTTAAATAATCCGTTCAGGGGTATGTAAAAGGCAGTTTTAAACTCTGTTTGTAAATTCACACATCAACAGGCCTGTTTGCAGGATGTTGTGGTTAAAGCCCAGGTCTGCTGACTGATTTTTTTTCTTTTCTTTATCAAGTAAATCAAAATCTCTCAATGTCAAAGAATAAAAACTCGATTGGTCTCAATGTTAAAATGATTTAGGATTTTCGAGCCGAGCAGACATTTCTCTAATTATCAGCTCTAGTCGTTAAAACGTGGAACGACTTTTGATACGTGAAAACGATTTCCGGGTTTAAATAGTTTAATTTTTGTTTCTTCAGATTACATTCTTTTCTTTCCTCCTACGCAGTGTGTGTTTTCTTTGCAGAGATGCCTTTTTTATCATTATTGTTTTTTTTCTCACAGTCATCAGTGCCGCGCCATGCTGCAGCCTTCCTCTTTCTGCAGATGTGAGAACGATTCTGTCTTGTTCAACATTTGCTGTAGGCCTATTTTTTTAATCTGGAAGATAGGATCTCAGTGTACTAAATCATCCCCACGGACAAACCGTCAAAACGCTGGAGCCGTTTTTTATCTTTAGTTAATTGCTTAAAAAGGCGTGAATTAAAAAAAAAAGATGAAAGCCATCAATTCTAGGAAAAAGAAAAGGAAAAAAAAACGTTTCTTTTAATTGAAGTCTCATAATAAAATGTGTTGTTTTGCTGTAGGAAAGAGCTTCACTCTGACCATCACCGTGTTCACCGGCCCGCCACAGGTGGCCACCTACCACCGCGCCATCAAAGTCACCGTGGATGGACCCCGGGAACCGCGCAGTGAGTTCACGCAAGCGCAGAAACATACTGTTATTTTCCCTTTTTTTAAAAAAAAAATAGTGCATTGTGGTGAGATGTGGAGTTCAATGCGTTTGTTACATAAAAAGTCAGAGCAGGTCTGAAGTGTGTGCGTGGGTGTGTTGTGTTTATCACAACTCATCAGTTCACACCAACAGAAGTTCTAAAATCTTTTTTTTTATTTTTCCTTTTCACAAGATTTGTTTGGGCTTAAAATGGGTTTTAGGTTAAGATAAAAAAGAAGTTCTGGTTAAATTTGTGGTGTGCCTCATAAAGGTTGATGTCCGATTAGCTGATCCAATGTGACGCATTCAGGCCAAAATGAAGACCACTAAGAGGAGCCTATCTGCAAGCAGGTGGATCAGGATTTGTGAAACCCACCTCCTCTAATTCCTCAGGGGGGGGGTCTTACCTGCCTGACCACATAAGTTACTCCCTGATTTATTTAATAGAGTTAGTCCTGGCCCTAAAGCTGCTTTCTCGTGTGGTTCAAGGCTAAGACTCAAGTGGCTTCGAGGTTAGAACTGTGTGTGCACGAGTCTATTGTGAGGCTCAGCCACCAGATAAGATGTGTAGCATTTCTGCTCCGTGAAGGGACCGTGTTTACTGAGGCACTAAAAGGTCCCAGAACACGGCGGCCGCAGCTCGTGTTGGAGGTGGATACCAGGACAGGGCTGGATTTAAACCAGTCAAAACAGAGCTCGGGAAGGAACAGGAGCAAGTGTCACATGAGAGGGTACATGGATGGCAGGGGGAGCAGAGGGGCATCACATACCCCCTCCCACTAGTCGAGCTGGATGCTATTTGTAGAGGTAGAAAAGAGAGGAGCGACCGCAACGGCAGAATGGACTTAATAATAAACGCTGCATGTGTGTATGGTTTCAATTTGATATAGTCTTTTGTTTAACATAGAAAAAACTCGTTCCTACAAAGACACGTGTGTGTAAATACACGTGTGTCTCAGTTTGAAATAACCGTGCACATCAAAGTCGTCTCCTGTCTGTCTGTCAGCACGTTACGACTCCAGCTGAGGCGTCAGGGTGGCCGTGATGCTTTTACACTTGCGCTATAAAGTGACACTGTTTAATTTAGGCCAGAGGGACTTTAAGGCTCCATTAAACCCGCACCACCACCCCCTCCAGCCCCCGTTTTTGCACTGACTGAAGGGAGAAAATAAAATTTTGCACAAGCTAATTTAAAACTGCATCTGATTTCTGTGTGCACAACTCGACTCTCTAATAACAGATGGGCAGTGAGGCGTTGCATCAATGTGTGCAACAACAACAACACGGCATGTTCAGTCGCTCTGCAGGGGAAAATTAATCTGAGATTTCCAAACAGGAGTTGTGTAGAAAAAAAAAAGCATATTTACATGATTTGTCGTTTTTTGCTTAAACAAGCTGCTGGATGTGAAGCCGAGATGACATTTTGACCCGCTCGTGGCGTTTTGAAGAATCCGCAGGCTCCAAAATAGAAATCACACGAGACAGAATAAAAAGAGCACTTCTTTTAAAACAAGGAGCACATTTTAAGAGTCATGTTCCAACACAAAAAAAGAGAGAGAGAGAGAAAAAAGAGGAACACACGCTATCATTCAGACATTATAAAGACCATAAAAATAATCAGATTCTTCTTTGACCACAAGGCACTGTATCATATCAGCTGTTGAGCTAAAGTAGACAGGAGCTGTTGCCAACACTACTAACAGTTTCTTTCATTATGAACCTAATCCTTTCAGGGGCAGTTCTAGTTTTAAATATATATGCATGTGTGTATAAATATATGCCCTCAAATGATTCAGGTTGTTTGCAGTGTGGTTGTGCATCTCGGTGCAAACAGCCTGAAGCTCCACTTGGACGCGGTTCTGCTCACCTGTTCACAGGCTGACAGACTGTAGGGCCATCCTGCTCGGGGCTTTGCAGACTGTTTGTGTAGGGGCCTCTGCATTTGCATGGCTGCTAGCTGAGCTGCCGTGGAGCTGAGGGGGGGATGAGAGGTGGAGGTTTTTATTAATGTTTGCTGATTCAGTCGAGAGAACCTGATGGACAGGACTGCAACGGTGGCTGGCCTGGGGCGGTTTAACAAAGAGCGCCATGCCTTCTGAAAACACCTGAGCAGTAAGTTAGCCACACATAGTTGTGTACTCGAATGTATTCCCACATGCCAAGACACACAGAGACATGTAAACTAGATCCAAACACACTCCTCGCAGGAGTTCTGCCCCCGAGTAGAAAGCATGTTCTGCTAAGTATTTTTTGCCTTTTTTTTTTTTTGCTGTTGATTTCCTCATCGCACATCCGGCCTTCGTCAATCCCCCCCCCCCCCCCCACACACACACACACACGCACACACACTCAGACGCACCTCCCCCTGATCTCCCAGTCATATTTTATTATCAGACTTCTGCTGAGCTCAAACTGGAAACTCAACGCTTGTAACTGCCGATGACAGCTCTATCTGAGGAGCAGCTTTGCTACTGTGCATCACAACCCTGAGCAACAAGAGAGAGAGAGAGAAATGCATAAAACAAAAAATATAAAAAATGAAAAGCAGATGACTAAAGAGTCGATGCGCTTCCTGTCGAAACGCTAAAAAGACGCCACGCGGGCGTTACTCTCACCAATCAGCCCTCTTAAATTTTTTTTCTGTTTGTCTTCTCACACTCAGAAACGTTTGACATGACATCAACCGTCACCTATTTACTGACAGAGGAAGGAGCGTTCTTATTTCTGGATCTGTTCACATTAAATGAGTCAGTCTCTGAGAACGTCTCACTGTAGGTCACGCAGAGAGAGAGACTAAATAAGATTCAGGATTATTTTGAGCATGTGTAATGAAATTCAGAACTAATGTTTGCGGCTCAATGAGATGGGTTTAGGTGACCGTTTTGACTAAAATACTCGCTCAGAAAGAAGAGAATGTAAACATTTCATTTAAAAACAAGAATATAAAGTAACATTTGCAGATGTTTTTGACTATTACTTAAAGATTAATCATATTTGTGTTCCTTTTATCAGTTCAGGAACAATGATCTGTTTAATTTTACATCAGCAGAGTGAACGGCCTGCTTGAACATGGCAGATTGTTTTATAATACTTTGAAAGCGATACTCATGAGCTGCTTACATCATCGTATGTTGTATGTAACACCTACATGCATTAAGATAAAGGGTGTACACTTCACCACCCAAAAGGCCTACACATCTTCCAAAAATCACTTGATCGCCGTCATGTTTTGTTGCTCTGTTTACTCGTCTGGGTGTGTCCGCTCAGCTCCATGAGGAGAATGATGGGCGTGGGGAGGGAGTCGGGGGAAGGGGGGGTGGCATGTTCGAGCTGGCGGGTTGATTTTATTTGCATTTGGCACACAGACTGTACAAAGTATGCAAATAGACAAACAATGACATTTGCTGTGTTATTTTTCCTGTGATATTGCAGTCTCTCTGCAGAGTAAACAAAAAGATAGCATGCGTGTGGATTGCATTTGCGTGTGCTCGGGCTCATGCACCTGCCAGGTGCATCTCTTTAAAAAAAAAAAAAAAAAAAAAACATCAGCCCCCAACCGAGCCACGCCCATGCTTCACAAATCACATGAAAGGCTGCCCCTCGGTGCGAATTGCTCTCTCAAAGGCAACTTTGATGTTTGAAAGAGGAGACGGGCGTCTTTGAAAGAAAGGCCTACAGGTGTATTGGTGCCAGGGGAGGGGGAAGAACAGTGGCATGTGTGACTCTGGGTGCTTTCCTGATTGTTAAAGGCTCTCTATGAGCTCTCCTGGAGAAACAGCGGCCCGAGCGTGCACACAATCACCCACATTTTTAACAACCAAACTCATGACCACCTAGTTTATGATTTGGTTGAGGAGATGTTTTTTGCCCCAGTGCCGTGTACCGACAGCGTACAATAAATGAAAGGGCAACTTTAATTTCATCTGAAAGAAAGCGACAGGATAACGACTGTGAGTTATCAGCTGCAGCATTTTTCCTCCCTAGGGTCGCTTCTGATAAATCGTACACAGCCTCAGCGATTATAAAACAGAGCTAGTATTCGCCAGCTGATAAATCCACTGGAACACGGCGGTGCGTGATGATTGCAGTTGGGCCTGCAGGTTTGGGATGAAACATTCACCACACTTCTGAGGTTTATGAGGCTTATGATGGGCGGCCATTGGGGATCTTTCCCCAATTATTTTGGGATGTATCTTTTTTATCACACGAGAGCAACTGTAGAATTGTTGTCGTCAGACACATCAAAGCGATATGATCAACTTTTTTTGTGTGTGTGGATGTGTGTTTAGTGGAAATAAAGCACTGAGATGGAGGCTCTTTGACCACTGTTGCCACCTTAACCACATCTAGAAGCTTTGAGGCCAACTCCCTTTGCGGCGACGCACACATATTCACACACAGCTGTTTCTAATCCCACTTGAGCTTTTGTGCTCAAGTTTTTCTATGAAAGCAGATGTAATTGGTATAAACACCTCAGCCTACATCCAATAGGGAAAAAAAAAGAAAAATATAACTGCTTTTTAGGAACTGCTTAAAAAACAGGAAAAAAAGATCATTGTCTCGTGTTTTACAGCAGCTCAATGCCTCCTCCTCCAGGCTGGCTGATGACTGTCAGAGACACACGCACAATAGCTTGAGGGGGGCTGAAATAAATGCTCCCTTTTTTTTCCACTCAGAAAAAAAAGAAAATCCACCCTATATCTGCTGACGCCAGTGAGAACAGCAGAACGCATCGAAAATTACCAAATTATTTACAGAAAAACCTCAGACGGCACTTTTTTTTCACTCTGGTGATGCAAGCAGAAGATAGTTTTTGAGTATTGGATGAGAAGCTCGGTCAGAATCTACTCAGCCCCTTTTACCCCCCCTTAAAACTCAGCAGCCAAGCAGCTTTCCTGTTTACCTACCTATGAAGGGAAGTAAAATGCCCACTCTGTGTGTGCTCACTCTTCCTTATGTACACTCACCCATAGAGGAGGGAGCCATTACGACCTTTCAGCTGTAATTCAATAAAAGTTCTGATCTGCATTTAGAAAAATAAATGGCCCATGAGCGGAGGAATATTTTTCTACACTGCTGCATTATGACAATAAACCGTTTTCTGTGTTGGGACAGTGTAGCACAGGAGCGGCTTGTGGGAATGAGGCACCTGCTGGTTACTGGAAAAGACGATGTGTACCACCACACTGCGGTCTGGATATTTATTTCTCCAAGCCTTAAATAATAGGTGCAGCAAGGTCTTCCTTTTTGAGTCCAAGCGCTTAGAAGGTTGTAATCCTCATGGTAAACACAGAGAAGCCTTGGCTCCTCAAAACAAACCGGAGTCGCTGCGAAAACAGGAGAGGTCAGCCTCAACACTGCCGCTCTCCAGCCCACTAACAGCCTGACAACTTCAGAGAAAGGGCTGAAAGTGAAATGCGTGGAGCTCGGTGGAAAATTCACACGTTCTGCACTTCTCTCGTTTCCTTTGACTCACCTGGGATAAAGTCGGTTGTCTTTCTGTGGAACGCTCAGAGCGTGTGAGTGTGTTTAGGGGCACTCGTTTTTGCACGATATTGCGAGTGATCTGGTGTGCACAAAGGTGTGAACACGGAGCCGTTTGACACATCTGCTGGCGTTGCATTGATGTACGCGACAGCAACAGCTTGCTTTCCTTTCTCACAGCTCTGCAAGGCCCCCACCTTTCCCCCGGCACCTCGCTGCTGCTTAGAGCAACCTGAAAACATGCAAACACACACACACACACACACACACTATCAGACATGTACAACAAGCCTATTCACCATTAGAGCTAAAATAACACACTAACAGCAGCTTATTGCTTTAATTTGAGCTGTCACCGGAGCCAAATGGGCCTTCTGTGCTCGACGAGGCCAAAACAGCAGCAGCAGCGCTGGGAAATCTGCAAAGTCTGCAGGCAAGCAGCCAAACAGCCTGAAAAACAGCCTTGCTTATATCACCCCCCAACATGCATCAGTTCTAGCAGAAGATAGTTACACACACACACACACACACACACACACACACACACACGCACACACACACACACACGCAGACATAGATTTGCTACATAAAAGAGGGATGATTGCTCTCAACTTGCTACGGGTCTTTCTGTATTGTTAAAGAATCCGGGTGCATTGGGCCTGATTTTAGCACCCCTGAAAAACATCCACCCCCCCTTCCAACACCAGCCTGCCTAAACCTGCCTTGTAGGCCTGTCCTTGTGTGGCGCAGCTTCTGTCACACACACACACAGGCACACACAAAGCACTTTATCCCTCTTATCAGAAAAGGAAGGCTGTGCTCTTTGCTCAAACAGTCTCATGAAGCAACTTCCGCTGTGAGCAGCTTGTTTTCAGGCCTGCGAAGGGGGATTTTTCACACTGCTGATGTCCCTCGAGACAAGCCGATGCATCTGCCTGAGGGACCAGACGATCCCCCAGCTGTGGCCGGCCGTAGAGGGTGAACTGTAGATAAAAGCATACCAAAATTTTTAGTTTTTTTTGACCTCCTTCGAAAAAGACCAAATAACGTTTCCACAAAAACCCCTGTTGATGATAGAGCCTTCCACTCTCATAAATATTGTGTTCATTCCATCCATGATAATGATATGGTGACAGGACTTGGTGAATTCATACTGAAAGTGTAGCAGGAGAGGTATGTAAATGAATTTAAAGCAGTGTGATGTCTGCGTGTGGCTATATAGCGTCGACTCATTTAGGCCCAGACGAGACAGCCACAATCACCAACCAAGGGTAAAACCCACATCCCTCAGGGTCAGCCTCAAAACAAGAACTTTGATTTGCCCCACTGTAAATACTCTATGGTGTAATTGGTGGCCTTGGAAAGCATTGTGCCAAACAGACTGCTGCAGAGATGTTTTTTTTTTTTCGAGCCCGCGCCTGTAATAGAACCAAAAAGGGAAGTATGAGAAAGGGTGGCGGAAAGCAGCGAGATGGGAGCGAGAACGCGAACGGGAGGGAGGGGGCAGGTTCAGGTCCGCTAGAGAGGAGGAAGAGGAAGACAGGTGTACACCACTTTGCTCAACAGATGTTGAAACATCTTCACTGTCTGTTGAGGGCAAACGGAAGTTTGCACGCAGGCAAGCAGGCCCCAGAGCAGCGTGTGCTCAACTGTCGCCCCACATCTCGCTGTCGAGTTCGAAAAGCTAGATAAGGGTGCAGAGCTCTTGTTTCAACACTTAACTTTCAGTACAGTAACTCATCCAAGCAAGACTTGTAATTAAAAGCTTTTTAACTTTTTTAAAGCTTTTATTTTTAACATTAACAACAAAGACATGTATTTTTTAAAACTGATTTACAGAAAAGAACAGCTGCCTTTTGTTAGCTTTCATATTAAACATGGCGTGTTCTCTACACAGCCTGAACATTTTAGTTTGTAACCCTATACCACACATAGCTAGACTTCACAATCCAGACATAGTTGTCGGTGCTAAGTGCAATCCTTGTGAGTTTGAGTTTTATCACAGGCCCTATCAAGTCCATTTATATGGCGAATACAAATATTTACACTTCAAATACATTCGACTCAGGTTTAGTTTGGAGCCAGAGCACGTCTTGCCCTTTGCTGTTCAGATAAAGTGTCGCTCCGGTTCCTCACGAAAAAGAGCTGGGTGTTTATTGTGCCGTGCCACAGAGAACATATGTTTCTTTATTTTAACTGAGTCAGAGCAACAAAGAAAAGAAAAATGTAGGAGATGAATAAAGGAAATGAGTGTTCACGGGTGATCAGATGTGGCATCGCATTGAAGTCCTGGCAGTCACCTCACTGAGCAAACACCGTCTCTGTGTTGAGCTGATATGTGCTTGTGGAGGAAAGGCTGGGTGGATTTTTGCTGTTTATGCGGTCGGGCCTTCCCTCAGAATACGAGCTCGTAAAAAAAAACAAAAAAAAACAACAACTTCACTTTCACTTTACCTTTCTCCTCTCTCCCGCTTCAAAAGCAGCATATCGAGCAAAGCAACTCGCCGAGTGCCTCTGCAACAATTATAAGACACTATGAGGAAATAAAAACCTGTTTACACGTGAAAAAAAACAAAGCAAGGCTGGGAACGGCACACCCATTTCTTCAAAACACAACCTCTCAGCACATCGTTATTACCAGACATTTTATATCAAGCATTTTATTTATTCTTCATACACTTCCATAATGCTTTCAGTTGATGCGACCACTACCCTGAGAGGAGGCTAGTAAATCTGCAACCCTTTATCATCCATTTTCAACTCTGGGTGCATATTGAGCACTGCTGTTTAGGCCTCATATGTGCAATGGCTCCCATCTCCCAGCACTATTTTGTGGTTATGATATCATAGAGAGAAAAAAAACAAAACAAAGACATTCTCTTCTAAGTGCACCCTGACACATTAAATATTCATCTGACCACGAAAACCCCTCTGAAATGGGGCTGGTGTGGAGCTTCGGCACCCTTCTGGCCCTCCGCCGTGCACAGGCAAAGTCAAATGATGGCGGTCGGACCCGACGTACCGCGGCTGCAGTCAGGGTCAAGTGGCTAAAGAGTTGTCGTATTAACACACAGGTTAACTATGTTAATAGTTCTTTTGTAAGAAAAATAAACAGCTTGTACATGTAATTAAAAAAAACACTTCAATAAAAAGCGAGATCAAAAAGGAAAAAGAAAAAAAATACATAAAAATGACCAAAAAAAATGTTCAAATAACTTTAATTATAAGGATGAGAAAGAGAGTGTTGTTGAATGCAAATTTTGAACAACAAATAAATGAAGAAAAGATGAGGAGAAAAGTCTGAGGACAAAGCGGGAAACAGGGTTTTAAGTTGCTTCCCAGTTGATTAGTGGTGTTAACGGCAACTGTGGGTCTCGGGTTAATTGGCTCCAGGTCTTGTTCTGAGGTTTTTGCAACTCCCCCACTCCGAAGGAAAAGAAAAATAAAATCACTCTCTCACATCCCACTAAACCCCGCTAGAAGCTGTGAACAGTGTGTCGCTACAAGCAGTGTGTGTGTGTGTGTGTGTGTCCCTGCCAGCTGGATCTGGGCCACAGGATCTGCAGCTCGAGTGTGTTTGTGGGCAGCTGAATGATCACTTTCATCTCTAAAGAGCCAATTCATCTCAGACCACCACTGGATACAGAAAAACTGACCAATTATCATTTTTTTTCCTCTCTGTGGTGTCTGCTCCCCCCACAACCAGAGAGCTGTGGGATGTATCGTTTCCCTGACCTCAGCCTTTTGAGGTGGTGTAAATCTCTTAATAACTACACAAGGACACATATAGGGGCTATATTTGGAGGGCTGCTACCCTTGGCCGGCCCTGCTCCTGGCCTGGAACAGACAGTAGCCACAGTGTCTGCGTGGGCGCTGTTGGAGTGTGTGTGTGAGAGGCAGAGAAAACGCCGACCTCCATTCCTTCCACCGGGGTTTAAAGAGAAGACGGATAAAGAGATATCACAGGGCGCGCGGCGAGGCCGTTAAAACCGTCCAGGATATATTCCTGAGTAATTGCGCCCGGGTGGACTGGTTGAAAACGCTCACAAACACTCACTGTCTCTTCTTCTTTTTTTTTTTTTTTTGCTTTTTTTTGGGGGGGTTTCATAATGTTCAGGAAAACAAACAGTTTGAGAGCAGTAACAGAAAAAAAAAGCTGTTTCTGCTGAAGCAGATTAGTCATAACGGAGGCTTCGGGCGTGTAAAGTTCAAGGTGCCTGAACAGTAACTGTGAATAAACAGAAGGTGCTTTTTTTCAGCAGAAAGGGAGGTGATATAAGAGGATGTCTGATGTGTTTGACGGCGGCGGGGTGTAGGGGGAGGGGGGGGGGGGGTGTCAAAGCACCATATTTCTATATGGTTTATAAGATGGAAGAGAGGCGGTGGGCACAAACAAATGGACAGAGCGGTAAACGAGAGGAAACTTTACCCATGGGTCAGCCTCCGAGGGAAGATATATTGCCCATGGGTCAGTGGAGAGAAAGGACGGGCAAAATCCATATTGGTCCGTCTGCCTTGCCCCCTTTATATAGTGATAAAATATTCAAATCCAGCCATTACTTCACATTAGGCTACTCTGTAGAGATGCCAGGGAGAAAACCACAGAATGTATACATGTCGGTTGACACACGGGTTTTGGCGCATTGATAGTTACATTAAAATCTCTTCCTCCCATTAGAGGCATCCGGACTCATGTCTGACGTTTAAGGTGTGTTCACATGTAAAGTATGTGCATGTACTATTACACACGTCTGTCTTCATAAAAGGCACAATCAGAGTTGTTGGTGTTTTTTTTTTTTCTGACCATTTCCCTGAACCGGACCGCAGAGTGATAAGGGCACTAAGTGTGTTGCTTTCTCAGCGTTTGCACACAAACAACCTTCTTTCTGTGTTTTCTACGTTACGTTCCAAACCCATGACTGTAAGGTCTGGTCGTCTCAACATGGGGGTTTCCTTTTTGACTAAGTGCTATATCAGTCAGACCCGAATTTGTGCTGTTTTGCGCATGGGAAGGCGAGGGGTCTCGACTAGGGGCAGATATAGTCACCGAAAAACAAAAACAAGATAAAGATCACCTTCTCACTTCACATGAAACGTCCGATGCAGTAATTCACACTTTATTAAAAACTTCGGTTTCAAGGAAAACAACATTCCTCGAGAAATAATTTTCAGCCACTTATGCTATCGTTATCTGCGGGTGACGTGGCAGCAGGTGCAGCTTGAGCAACATTTAGTGTCTAGCCGATGTATTTCAAGGTCTGCTGACATTCTAATAATATTTTTGTGCTTGGAAGCTGAAAACACGGTGATGATGTCGTCCCTCTTTGCATGTTTATCCTGTTGTTAGTGTGTGAGCTGAGATTAAAGATGTTGAATGTTTTTTTTAAATAAAAATCTCATCTTTAAGTAATTAGGTGAAACAAAAAAAGTAATATAAGCATGTCCTTTACCTTTCAACTTCCTGTTTTGATCTTTCAGGGCACAGAGTGAAGCTAGAAGACCCCCAGAAGATGCAGTTCTCCGACAGGCTGTCAGAAATTGAGCGCTACCACCAGCGAGCGATGCGGATAGGCCCGGTGAACAATAATCCACGCCCTCTTCACCAAACACACCTCGGCACCACACCAGGTGATTTTAAAATCAAACCACAGCAACACTCTGAACCTAACAGCCGTTCTTTGAGGCTTTGATTAAAACGAACATTTATGGTTTTATTTGGCCAGAGGGAAAGTAATCTGTAAGACAAATTTGAACCTAATGCGTTGAAGCGAGGCCAAGCTCATGTCAGCTTTGTCCCTGGCTACTGTGCGTTGGCGGGTCCTGGGCCCCACAGAGCGAGGGGGCCGAATCCTCTGCCAGGTGGCACGGCGAGCCCTGCCAGCTGAGTCTGGCCTCCGCACACCTCGCATCGCAGCCCCCGGGAATGTGGCGGCCGCCTGCTACCTTGGCAATCACGTCACTCTCAGACTGGTCGAATGTGCGGGGGTGAGCGGGTGAGGAGAGGCGGGAAGGCTAGAGGTGGTGTGATGGAAGGGGGGGGGGAGGTCTTGTTTTAACACATGTGTTCATGCTGCGAACAGCTGCGTGGGTGACGGCCAGGATGAGGATGAGTCTTCACTCCTCATCCTCGTGTGTCACAGCAGATTGAACTGAATATCTGGAAAACACACACACACACACACACACACACACACACACACATCCACACATCCACTCCCCTCCCGCCCACTCGTCAGTTCTCATGCCGGCTAATGATTCTCATTACCTTTGTAAGAGCGTGTTTCTGCTCACAGGAGGGCTTGTTTGGGAGCGCTGAGCCATGTGTGGGTGCAGCTCTATCGCAGCCTCACACTGTTTGGCCTTGTGCTCAGCTTAGCCGGTGCTGAGTCACCACTATGGGCCTATCTAACAGCTGACTGCTGGGAACACTGGGTCTTTTACTCCGCTCCCTCCCGTCCTTACTGTCTGTCGATGCTGATTTTGTTCCTTTGCGCAGCTCGTACCAAACCAACAACACGTCAGCCGTTTTAGAAACACCGGCCACCGATAAACTGAAAACAAACATCGCCGAAATTCAACACAATGCTGCCACTATGGTGATAATTTTCTGATGGCTCAGAGTTTGGCCCCCGTGAGGCCTTGAATGTTCGGGGTTTGCTGCGATCGTCAGGGAGAGGTGCGCAGACACAGTCCAGACAGCAGACGAGGAGCTCTGCTCTTGTCTGCCTTGCACTGGATTAGGGCAGGAATTAGAGCATCATAGGCTTTTGGGGATTCAAAGGGGCAGCAGTGCTGCAACACACACACACACGCACGGCGCACAAAGGAGAGCCGACATAACGTGTTAACATCAGCTGGAAGTGTCAGAGACGCGAGGGGGCCTTGAGCTTCACGTTACAGCTGCTAGTGACTGCGGGCTGTCTATAAGACGTGTGTGTGTGTGTTTAAAGCCGGGAAAAGGGGAAGGACTATAAAAACCACACACCTTAAACTGTGGTATTAGCGTTGTGACGGCACACCGCAGGGCAGGAGTGGTAAAATAATTAAATAAGTGAGCAGTTTGTCTGAGCAGCGTCGAGCCTCTGCAGACGACAAGACGGCAGAATTAGAAGCAAAGCTGCAACAAAAATAGACTTGTTGTAATAAATCCCGTTCAGAGACACAGGGAGGTGTTTACATATCAACAGCACACACGTCTCTGCTTTTTAAAGCCCCGCCGGAGACCATTGTGCTTTTGGAGATGCTTTAAATCGCGAGGCCTGTTTGTTTGAGCTTCGCTTGGTGATAGATCGCCCCATCAACACGTTATAATTAAATGGATCTTGCTCTTACAAAATATGTTTTCCATTATCCCACATTCCCACCCCCGCCACCCCAAGATTGAGGAAAAGAAAAAAGTCATGTCACCTCTCCCTAAAGCCTTCTTGCTTCATTTTGCTGTCTGAGCCATGAAATAGTGTCTGTTTTGCTGTCAACAGACACTGTCAGACATCTGCTCAACAACACTGGAATCCTAACACGTAAAAACACAAAGCTCAACCTTAGACTAGAAAATAAACGCGTAAAACACACACTTTCTCACACAGACACACACACACTAGTGTTGCAAGTTTTTTTGCTGCGAGACAGACGGGGTAATTAAGAGCTCATTACAGTGCGTGCAGTGACAGGATTCCTGCAGGTTGGCAGACGCTACATTCGCTGCTTGTTTTTGTTCGTCGGTGGCCACAGGTAAGCCTGCTAGACATGTGGAATGATTCTCAGCCAGGGCGGAGTGTGTGTGTGTGTGTGTTTGAAAATGTGTGGTTCACCTAGTTCAGTCAAGCAAATCTGACACTCAGACAATCAAGCACTAAATTGTTATTCTGGTTTTCGAAACCTCAAGCGAGATACATGTGTACACTGCGTGTAGCTGTGGGTGGCATCTTTTTTCCTTCCTCCGTTACAGTGTTAGTTCATCTATTAACATCCAACTTTGACAGGGTTTTAAAATGTCTACGCACAAGTTTTTATATATATTTTTTTTTCAGTCGAAAGGCAAGCAAAAGAGCGATTGAAGATTTGATTTGCCTCAAAGGGGAAAATTAGAAAACAGGTTTCGGTTCTGCCTTAATCCACCTGAACGCAAACAAAACTCAACAAGCTCCTGGCAGAGCCTCTAACAGACAGCCCAAGAAGAAAGACGTTCTTTCAACTTTAATGGGTTTTAACAGTTAAGGAGAGGGAACAAAAAAAAAAAAAAAAAGGAAACGCGGCACCAATTTAATCATCTGAAAAGAGAGTCCTGGCACTTTTGAGGTGGTGTCATTTAACATGTTATTTGTTCCAACACCTGTGTGTGTCTCCCCCCCCTCCTCTGAAGATGAATGTCAGACACTATAGCATAACGTTTCACCACTGGTGCTTTGATGAGGGCCTTAAAAGAGTGTTTTCCTCTGTGGTGATGGCAGAACCGTGCAGAGCTGCTGTATTCTGCTTTTCACTTTTCAAATTCTCATTGTTTATTCTGCAAATTCCACATGAAATGAGATTTTTTTTCTTCTTCTACGTACGACACTTAATATAAATGCTGTTACTCCTGGCTTCATCTTACTCAGCTGGCACACATCTGCTGCAGCTGCGCCTTGGCAATCATGTTCAGTATCTGCACGTCGCGGCTTCTCGGTCTGGACTTGACATGAGAAGGTCTTAAAGGCAGCCGTGCCCCCCCTCCCGCCTCGTCCACAGTGACCACACTGTTTACTCCGTATAAACAAGCCGGCCGGACCCCCCGGGTTCGAGGCGGCGCTCCGCTGCTACCTCGGCCGAGAGGAGCGTGCTAATTCGCACATCTAGGAGTGACGTGAGCAGCCAATTAGGAGCGGGAGGGAGACGGGAAATTAGCGCCGTCAGGTAGCGGCGGTGTGGACGTTTGAGCGGCCGTCATGCGAGAGAAATTTCGTGTTGCTTTTTCGCCAAAACTCAAACAGGAAGCTCTGAGGCTTTTCATCCAAAAAGGAGGAATCTGGAGCCGTTTTTAAGACACTCTGTTTTACTTCTGCACGGTACAATTTACATAAAATGCCAGTGGCCACCACAGACTTTATTTGTCATGGTGCCTGAAAGCTTCACATGTGGTTAGTCTCCTTTTGTGACGCCGGGATGAATCATTTAATCTGAACATGTTCCTGATCTTTAACTTTAAATAATTTAAAAAAAAAAATCTTTTGAAGCCCCTTCCTTGGTGAAAAAGAGAAAAAAAGAGAAGTGAGAGCAAATTCTTTTTTTTTTTAAACAAACTCAACTGTTTGTGTAAGTTATAATTTCACATCAGAGTGAGGCTGAGTTTTACATTTCAGCAATTATAGAAACTACATGTGTGCCATGAACAGTCTCTATTGAGTCTGGGGCGAGGGGAAGGGCGGGCGGACGAACATAGGATTTTTCAGCCCACGTGTTTGTTTTTGCTCACGTTATAAGTGAGGGCTCAAAAGACGTATCAAATGTCCCACATAGCTGAGCCAAGGCCGTGTTCCTCCCCTCTCCAACGCGCTCCCCGGTCTCTTTCCTTCCCTCGCTGGCGTCGCTCTTTCTTGTCTTCCTCGCCTTCCCTCACATTCTGTCCCCTTTGCGACGCCTAAGGCCCGAGCGAAACAGGAAGCGCAGCACAAGGACCGGCATTCACTGTGTCTCAATGACACGCTTCATTACGACAGGCGCACTACATGTCTCAAAGGCGTTGCCAGATCCGGAGTCACAAGGATGGATGCCATTTTGGCTCAGACATCATGCCAAACCTTCTCTTTCATCTACACGTGCACTTCAAAAGCAGAGCATGTGTTCTGTTTGTGTCTTCCCCTTCCAAAACAATAAAAAAAAAAGGAAATGCTGACTTAATGGTGACGAAGTCACCACTTCTTCCCATTTCCAGACCATGCCTTCCACGCTTCTTAGCTCCGCCCAGGAGGCCGGTCCTCCTATTAACAGGGGTAAATCTGTGCCTCTGGTATTGATGCTGTCTGCTTGCCAATCAAAATATTTGAAGGAAATGTTTATTTTCTTGAGCGAATCGCACCAGCTGCTTGCAGGCTTTTCTGAATAAGGCCATTTATGTGTAAGAATTTACCATTGTGAGGCGTAGTGCAGGACCTCTCGGTGACTGAGTGCTGATTTGGACATTTGCAAAGGAAGTGGAGGAGCTCCAGGGGAAGCAAAGATCTTACACAAGCTGAATCCAGTGTGGCTCTATGAGAAAAGCCCACCGCCACCCCCTTCACTGCTTTTGGCATCCTTTTAACAGCCACAGTGAGTGGTTTGGACTCTATTGTGCTCTATATTGTGATGTTCCAACAAAGAAAGATAGTAAAGAGGTTGAGCTAAAACACCTCCAGGATAAATCTTAAATAAAAAGCAGTTGTTTGTTTTTAGGGTAAAATCTTCCCATAAATTTGGCAAAAGGTTGCTGTCGAACACATGTGCTCAAACCGCCCGTGTCCACAGAGCTCCGTGCTGGTTGTCTTGTAGCAAATGCACCGTCTCAGACCTTGAACAAACATCCAACTGTTTGTGTCAGGCTTGCTGCGGTGTGACCGTAGGGTGCGAAGCAGGGTCCCACGCGTTGGGCCAGCAGGGCCCTTGACCTTCCGTTCACTTCCTGACAGCTTCTGCTGGACAGGCTACCGAGTGTCCCTCTGCGCTTCGCAGATCTCGCCTACCCCGGAGTCTGGCCCTGAAAGTCCCAAAAATACCTCGTATGCACCCGTCAAGCATGTTTTTCCAAGCCTGGTCTCACCGTGGTGAGAAACCCACCCTTTCTTTTCCCAGTCGTGACTGCTCAGTCAGCAGAGGCCAACCTGAGACAGGAGCAAACATCTCAAAACCTCCAGATGTCGAGACAGTTTAGTACGTTTTGTCATAAAATTTGGATTGTTGTTTTAGATTCACATGAAAAATGTAAACCTAAAATTCTACAACTCCCAAACATAACTATGGGCTAAAATGTCAATTCCTGCAAAGAAATGTTAAATAATAAAGTATTAATGTCTTGTTTTTGTTGGGTTTCTGTAGCCCTGTGGCAGGATCAGATGGAAACCCCAGCTCTGAAGACCTGCAAGGTGGAGGAGGATCTGAGGACATGGACAGGTGAGGAACCGCCTTGTTTCTTTTTGTGTTGTAATATCAACACAGAACTCATCTCTGTGACTTTGATGTGAAGCACCCTTGCCTGACAACATGTACAATGAAGAACGCGTTTATTTTCATAAAATTCCGACGGACTTTTGAGATAAAACTATAATAATCTGGAGGTGAAAAGTCTGGAAGAGCCAGCACAGTGCAGGGCGTGCCATTTGTTGTGACAGTCTGTTTTTATTCCTCCACAAAGCCCCTACTACACCCCCATTACACACTTATAACACCACCTCCCCGCCTGCCTGCCTCTTTCCTCCCACTCCATCTTTGTCTCTTGGCGATTTGGATCTTTGTTGCAGACTCTACAGCCCCCCTCTGCGTTTAATCCGTCCCACCACACCAGACGTGCTGAGTCATCCACTTACGGGATAAAGAGGACCAACATTCAGACACAAAGAGTGCTTTTTTTGTTGTTTTTTTACATTTGTCTTGCTAAACTTGATCCAGTTTCTGTAATTTATCAAAACAAAATGAATAAGACAGAAAACTACAATTTGGCTACAAAAAAGTAGCGTTCACTTCTAAGCTTAAACTGAACAGAGCTTTATCATTACCCTGACAGGAGACGAGTCAGTAAATATCACAGCAGTGGATTTACGACGGCGCATGGTGTCTCTCAGGGGAAAAAAAAGATTTACTTAACAAATAAACAAAGTAATCATGTCACCCTGCTTGTTGATGCATTAGGAAAATGTTGTGTTTTTTCAATAATCACAGATTTCCTTTTACCATTGCTTACGTTGCATGTCACAAGTCGAAAACATGCAAAAGCGCTCTGATTGAGCACTAACACGGACGAGGCTTTGGGGCTTCTGTCCAAGCTTCCACAGTGTGGAGGTGATTGTTATTTGCATTGGACTTGATGCTCTGGCTCCGAAGGCTCAGTGCTTAAATAAACACCTGGAAATCGTTTGTGTTCATTTGGGTCTCCTATTCTTCGCCGTGCGCAGCAGGCAGCCGTGCCCGGGTGTTGTGTCGGCTCCACGTTGCTGCTCTGTCATCAGGAGTGACTGCTCATCTTGTTGGCATGCGCCGTTTCCAAACCACCCAAACCAGTCAGCAATTTAAAAACAGAAAGTTTTACTTTCTCTATTAGAACGGCCGCTTGTCTCTGCCTCTGAAGACTTTTTCGAACGAATCTTTACAGCAGTAAAACAACGCAGTCTTCCCACCTAGCTGGGTTTTTACTCTCTCCCCTCTTCCTTCCCTCCGCTTATTTGCCTGAGACACCATTCCCCTACGCCCAGGCCGTCACAGTTTGCATCAAGCTTGAGTAAACATTTCACAGGTGAGCGCCTGGATTTGCATCTTCCTATTGCCAGCCACCACATTTGGACACTCGTGCACATTCACACATACGCATACATACCCCCGGTGCACAATTACACACACACACACAGACAGGATCGCCTCAAACCTGACCTTATGTTAACCACCAAAATCAGTTTCTCCCGTAAGCAAATGAGACAAACCTCCTGCCATATCTGGGTTACACGCTTGACTGTGGACTAGTGGACTTCTTGAGAGAAACAAAAAAGAAAGGAGGAAGCCTCAGCCCAGAGGGGATTAAAACAAAAAAAAGTAAAAGAAAAGTGGTTGGCGTTATACAGTGGGGAGAACAAGTATTTGATACACTGTTGATTTTTCAGGTTTTCCCACTTGCAAAGCATGTAGAAGAC
>JAUBOC010000002.1:15111427-15129792 GCA_032275365.1 Anablepsoides cearensis
GTCTTCTACATGCTTTGCAAGTGGGAAAACCTGAAAAATCAACAGTGTATCAAATACTTGTTCTCCCCACTGTATGCTTCTGAGCCAGAAGTGGGAAGAAAGAGTGCTCAAACACAATGTTCTCAATAAAATCCCTGATTCCCACCTCCCCACTTCATAGACTGGGAACATCACAGACTGCAGACTGTAGCGAGCCCTCTGGGTTTCATCTCTTCTCCTGTCCCTGCAATTTAGTCAACACGTTTCAGATGAGTCTAATGGAGATCATGTGTGGGTTTTGGGCCGCTGCTGCAGCCAACTACTGCTAGGCTCAGTTAGGAGGACCCTCTCAGCCAAAGATACACCGCTGTTACCACAGCCACAACAGTAAAGTCTGTATTTACAGTGGGTGGGGATGCAGTAAGGTATGCAACATAGTTACGGGGGGGGGGGGGGGGGGGGGGCAAAATCCCCCCCCCCCCCCCCCCCCCCCCCCCCCCCCCCCCCCCCCCCCCCCCCCCCCCCCCCCCCCCAAACGGCAGACCGCTTCTCAGTTACACTAGTTAGTTCGGCTTCCTCCTCCAGAGGGAGCTACTGTACTGTGGAGGGTACAAAAGGTGGGAGCAGACACCTTCTGGCTCGGGGCCAAGAGCCCGAGCCTGAACAAGCCCATTAAGGTGTTGTGATAAGTGTCCAGTCCAGTTTCCCCTGACAGAGCGCAGGAGTCGATCCCCACCACAGTTTAGCCGAGACGTTTCCACCAACTCCAATCAACGGGAGACCGTGAGCAGGGTGGGCTGCAGCAGTCAGAGCCATCATGTCCCACGTGCCACATGTTCCCCACCCTGAAGCCTAAATTTAGAACAGGCAGGGAGAGATGAAGGGACAAACACAAACAGAGGGAGCAAAGATTTTTTAGGAGTCCGGTAGGAAATAGTAGGCTGACTCCACTTCACCCGAATCAACAGCAGCTGATGGCTTGGACTTTCCTTGCATGAAATCAGATATGGAGCCGACTGCCGTTCCTGGTAGACTCTGGAAAAAGAAACAAGCCCCCCCGCCACCAACAAACTCCCTCCCCTCGAGAGAAAAAAAAAAAAAGGGGGAGGAAATCCAACTGCAGAAATGTGCTGTGAAGAAAGAAAGAAAAAAGCATAGCAGGGGCCATGGAAATTGCAAAGGAGCAGTTTCTTTTTTCTTTCTTTTTTTTTGTCGCCACTTCTTCCAGACATAGGGAAAAGAGATTTCAACTACATAGTGGCACGCAAGTTTGGCATTCTCCCACCCCCACCCCCCCTCAGGGCTGTGGCGTGCAAGCGCTTGCTATTTCACAAATACAAGCGCTCTTTTCTCTGCCATCTAAATTCCTATTTTACACTTGCAGTCATGTGGGTACATTGGAAACGGGAAAGCCGCGTGCGGACAAACAAATAAGCCCAGGCCGAGGTGTGTGAGGGTATGAATGAGAGCGGAAGCGGCAGGTGAATACTATACTAATATCATCAGGCATGAGGAAGTTTTCAGAGGGCGGACTTAGCCTGGCATCTGGCCATCTAACTTTCTTTTAAAGTGTTTTGTAGGTCAGGAGCACAAACATTTAACAAGCTTGACAAGTCAAGCTCAAACTTATCAAATGGTTTTTTTTTCATTAGCTAAATCATGACTTTTTTTTTAGCTTTATTTAATGTTATTAAATCATCAGAAACATACCCAGAGTGTTGCCTTGACTCATTCATGCATGTTTGAGAAATCCTTGAATCTCCTATTGTAGCCATGTAGAGCTGCCTAAACGCTTGCTGGTACAAAGCCCCTCCCATTTATGCAAAGCTCCTCCCTGGAGCTCAGCTAGCCACCCCACAAAGTACCATTCTCCTGAAGTGGGAGTGGCAGAAACAGGAGGTTTTTAAAGAGACAGAGGCCAATTTCAAGCTGTTTAAATAGTCAAATTTATTTTTGATATATACAATATTTTTATAACAACTGAAGGTAACATAGTTGCTTGATTGTGGTATAGAATTGAACTATGTGCCTGCAAAATACGTAATATTATTCCAAATGAGAAAGGAACATCTGGTGTTTGAGTTAAGAAGCTTGGTGACAGTAGCTGACAGCAACAAGATAAATGATAAAGTCCCGGTTAAATTGAACATAAACTTCAACTCTAACAAATCCTGGATTCACTGATTCAGAAGCACGCTATCTTCCTCCTCCTTTTTCCATCCCTGTCCATCCAAGGGTCTCTAATTGTGGCCGTCTGCTCGTGTCACCTATGATGTATGACACGATGCACAACAGTGCAGCGAGTCATCACTGTTTACACGAAGCACCCGTCAGAGGTGACAATGCCTCTTTTCATTGCTCGGAGGAAAACAGAAAAGCTGCCCGTTGAGCTCCTTTTTGAAGGACTGGCAGGAGGGCCGGGCAGTGGGGCCTTTTCATAACTTCAGTCTTGTGCATGGGGCTGTGGGATGATGTGCTGTCAGTGCTTGATGACTGTTACCGAGCCAGAAAAATGTCTCAGTTCATTACTGTGGAGCAAGTGTTTCCGTGGAGCGGCGTATCACGAGAAATCTGAGAACAGAATTGGGGGGCGTTTGGGAAGGTTTGCCGCTTGAGAAAATTTGAGTAAATTTTTCAGAATAATAGATTTCTCTCTTTTTTCTTTTTTTTAATGGGAGCTCAGTTTTTCATAGCTGGAACAGCAGTTTTCAATATTTCTAACCATTTTTTTTCTGTGTGTGTCTCCAGCAGGGACTACAGATCTTTTTCAACAAAGACCCACCTTCCCGTCTCTGTCGCCGCTGACTGACCCTCGCTTCTCAGACCCCCGCATGCACTACCCGGGGGCCTTCCCTTACTCTCCCAACACCTCTGGCACTGGCATCAGCGGCCTTAGCATGTCAGCCTCTTCTCGATACCACACCTACCTGCCCCCGCCCTACTCAAACAACCAGACCCAAAACTTCCAGTCCAACTCCTACCTGTATTACGGCACAGGCTCTGGATCCTACCAGTTCTCCATGGTGGCGCCGGGGAACGCCGGAGGCGAGCGCTCTCCGACTCGCTTACTGTCCTGCTCGGGTGCCACGGGCGCTGGAACCAACAGCCTGATGAACCCTGGCCTGACCGCCCAGAGCGAGGGCGTGGAGGCCGACGGCAGCCACAGCAACTCACCCACAGCCATGAGCGCCTCGGGGCGCTTGGATGAGTCCGTCTGGAGGCCATACTGACTAACACAGCCAGACAGTTAAAGGAGTGGAAGAGGAGAAGATGGAAACGTGAAGAGAAGGATGAACAAAGTAACTGAACACTGAAAAAGTTGAAAAAGAAGAAAAAAAAAAAGAAGTTGCATGTCTGTCTTCCCCCCCCCCCCTCTCCAACAATCGTTTTAAAGACTTTTGCTTTCAGGAACTCTCTCAATAGTTTCTGTATTTTGTAATATTCAAATGAACTCCTGCACAGCGTCGGGACCTGTTCCCTGAAAGCCATAAAAGAGTGAAGGCAACATTCAGCCGAGACTGTAAATAGGGGTTAAAGGCCATCGCAGCGTTTCCGCTGTTGACAGATACTCGTCAAAAGACTAACGAACAACAGAGGGGAGGTCCAAACAATCAGCACAGCTGATGAACTGAGAAACCACAGCAGACATTAAACAAACAGACTGTTTAGACGGATCCAGCTGAACTTGGCAGGTGGAGAAGTCAAACTGGTTGTTTTCTCCACGAGTGATTCCTCGCAAAAGGCATGGCTGCACTGCTGTAGCAACTCGGTCCCTTTAAGCTTTCACTTTTGTCAAATTTGAAAACTGCATCCAGGGCTGTTTGGTGTGCTCAGAGTACTACAGGACCTAACTGTCTATTTATTATCCAAACAGAGACATAAGTATTTGGTTCTTTGGTGGATGTTTCAGTAACGTTGCTGCATTACAGAAAGAAAAGCATTTTCACTTGTTTACCAAATTAAATCTGCTCTTTCCGTCTATCAGCGGGAGACTAGCCTAGATTTTAGGAAGGTTTCAAACAAAAACAGAGGAGGGTTTATTGTTTTATTTTCTGCAGAAATCTTTCTCTCAACCTCATTTTTATTCCTTTTTATTCAAGCTCTTTTCTTAAAGAAACAAAGTCCTGATCTGATCTTTTTTAACTGGATAAGATGGTTTACTTTTGATATTTATTTGAGCCAAATTTTGGGGAGAAATGTATACACATACCCCAAATCCTTAAGCATTTCTCTTTACTTTTCTTTTTTTTTTTACATAAATATATAAACAGTATATACACCATGTTTTGTTGTTAAGTATGAATTTGGAATTTGTGTAATATATTGTTACTAAATTATAAAAAACAAAACCTTTTTAATGTAATTATTTTTGCCTTCTAATGTAGCTTTGATGCACTAAAATCTTTATTCCAAACGCCCAAAAGATTCTGTTGGTAAGATAATATGTAGAGCCAAAATCTTTAAAGCAATTTTCAAATTGCCTTCTTTCTCCAAAAAAAACAAAACAAAAAAAAAGAAGCAAAGAATTTTTTGAAAAAAAAAAACCCATTAGCTATACTTTTTGCACTATTTTTTTACTTTCATTTCTCTTTACTGCTCAGCTGTTGAGGTTTGAACGCGCGCAGAACAAAATATCAAATATTTCTGCACATACCTTTCAAATCGAACAGATTTTTTTTTTTTTTTTTTTGCTAAAGAATTTTATGAATACACATATTCCTGCACCACAGGTGTGTCTGCACATTCCCACTGTCCTCGGGGCCCTTCCCCTGCAGCTGTGAGGATGAAATGACAGAAAGAAGAAGAGGCGGGGGTCCAGCGTGGTATCTTTATACCAACACTGAGGGCAGCTGTGCAAAAAAATAAAAGAAGAAAAAAAAAACATCTCGTTGTGCTCAGATCTCTTTGTTCTGAGTAATCACAGAGTGCTTTGAAGCTTTTGTGGCCACGATTCTATCTCCCGCTCGGTCTAATTTACTGATCACGCTCTGCGTTGTGCTGCGGTTTTTACAACAGATATCAGCTGTCCTGAAAAGTCTCTCTGAAGAGGGAAGATTGCATTAATGTCCCTGAAAGATGGATGCTTTCGTAGCTTTAGGTTTTATTTTAAAGTGAAGAGTGATCCAAAGAAGCGAGCGTTTGCAGCTCAGATAAAAGATTGTTTTTGCAGACTCACTGCCTTATTCCTGTCTGTAAAGAAAAGCCATCAGCGTCTCATTCCTGCTCTTTCTTTTAGAGGAAAAGCATGTTTAACTTTCTTGCTCCGTCCTCCAAAGCCCGTGAAACGGCTGATAACCTGACTTTTATTCTGGGTAAGAATCATGCAGCTAGAGAAACCACAAAATATTTGTGTGGTTTCTTCCAAAATAAACCAAAGATATACCCAACTGCCTGTTTAAATGTTAGTAATGAGGTGTGTGGCAAACTAGTCATGTCTTGAATGTTCTTTGTTGTCTTTTTATGCAAAACTAGGAAGCCAAAGTGTACAAGTAAATTGTACTTTGTGTATTTCATTAAAAAGCACAATGTTGCAATTATTTTGTTTCTTTACAAAAGAAGCTCTTTCATTTTTTGTATTCCACAATGATTCTCTCTCTCTTTCTCTCTTTCTCTCTCTCTCTCGATGCTCAAAGCATGTACATCTGAAACTGATATGTTAATTTAAAAAATCTCATCTATCTATGTGATGATATCTGCTTCCATAAGAGTGCTTGTAAAGTTGGCAGATAATGTAGTTTTTAATCATTTTAATTAAAAAAATGTGTCTCACTTCTGACTCACGTCTGCTTTTTATTTCATTTATTACATGAACACATTCATATTTGTTCTTCTGTTCCTGTTAAACAATATTAAACTTTTACATTCAACTGCAAACAGAAAAAAATGTGTTGATTAATAACAATCAGAATTTATATCATATATTTTAAGGAAAATTACTCCACTACTTGTTGGCTTTTCTGAAAAATATATGAATAAGCATTCTAATCAGGCCTTAGTTCATAAAAAATAGTTAAATGTTATACTATAAATACTAAATTATATTTAGTGAGAATAAAAAGGCTTTTAAGTAAAATTTAAGAGAAGCTAGAGACACACTAATATGGCTCTACAAGATGAACAATTTGACTATTTCTCCAACTGATTAAATTCAGTTTATATACATCAAATATATATACATAAATGACCCAATAAACAGGAAACTATGCAGCAGGTAAAACAGAAACAAACAAAAGCAGTCAATAAAGACAGCTCAGTAAATTTACACACTGTGCTAAAGATAAATCATAAATAAACTTAAGACAAGTTGTGTTGAAATATTTGATAAAATCCAAACAGCTGTGACATTTAGTTCAATATTTGTTATTTTAACACAGCATGCATTCATCCGAGCAGGACTGGAGGATAAAACAAGGCCAGAGGAGAAACAAACAAAAGAAATGCACAGGTGAAGATGATGTTATCACATTATTTATGTCACAGCAGCAGAAACTCTGAAACATTAGCAGCAGATTCATATGAATTGTGTTCAGAGGTTTGTCTTAATGTTTTACTGTAGCCAATGTGTGAAAGAATTTAAATTGATCCTAGTTTAATTAGAGGTTAAAATGTTCTAACATTGTCTTAATTATAAGTCAAGAAGCAGCTTGTGCAAAACACACATGTAACACATTACATGTAGCTTACTTTTAAGTAACTTAAAATACAGTTCATATAAAAATCTAGATTTGTGCATTTTAGTGACATTTTTGTTTGATTTTTTGGAAAACACTTTGATGGGAATAAGTGAATTTTTACTTTTGGAAGATGTTCTTAAAAGTGGACAATGAGCTTAGTTATAATGTAAAATAAATTTAGTTTGAAGGTTTACAAATGTCTGAATCCTCTTAACATTTATTTGTATTTTAAGTAATATCATCAGACAGGACAAATTTATGCAGTTTGACAGTTGTTGTGTTTTTTCTCTATCTACCCTTAAAATAAAATGATCAGCTGAAAAGCTCATGCTTTTTTTCTTTCTTTTTTTTTTTTGAAGAAATTTAAAAGCCAAATAAAATTTTGTGGAATATTTACACCCTTGCTCCTGATAAAGGATTGTGCGGTTCACCATTTCTTTGTAAATAAATGCATTGTAGATGTTCTTTTATTGTCAAAGTTCTTCCTTAAAAGTCTTTAAGAGTGGAATAGATAACAACAACTAGGAATTAAAAAAGAGGGAGACTAAAACATTAAATTTATGAGACAGTTTTATTTCATTTCATTTCACATTTTATTTCTCTGTCCTATTTACCCTCACAGAGAAAATACCACAAATGCCATGTGTCTAACTCATAAGCAGTTTAATTGTTCCTTATAACTCCTAATAATGACCCTCTTCTCTGCTATTAGCGAGATCCTCGCTGCCAATTAGCTCCACTTCTCAGCAGATTGAAAAGGCCTCAGCTGTCAACATGATGGCACCCACAGCGTAACATAAAATATATAAAAAAAAACGCAGCTCAGGAATCCAACGCCGCCCCGGCAGTGTCCGTGCTCGCACACGTCCACATGTTGTCACTTGTTAAAAACAATGATGGAGAAGTCTGGAATGTCAGCTGGCTTTTTTTTTTTTTTGAAAACCAGAGATGCGGTTGTCAAATCATGCCAGGATTATGGCATCTGTTTGGACCATTTGAAGCCACAAGATTAAACACTTGAGATGCTACCTTGTGGGGTGGTCTGATTTCAGATGTGGTTAACCTGAAACACAATACCCACAGTTCTACTCTCCAAAAAAGTCTCATGCCACCTGTTGGTGTGCCATGAAAAGCCCTCCGGGTGCTTTGATTGTCAGCAGTTTTCCACTCTTTCATTCCCTGTTTACACTCTCTTGTATCTGTTTTGTCTTTTTTTTTTTTTTTTTTTACCCTTTCTTCTCTCTCGGCTCTTTCTGTTCTCTCTCTGCTGGGTGCGTGTCTGCATCAGGGCTTCTATGGGGGCAGCATTGGCACAACAACAAAGCTCCAGGACGCACACACACGCAGCCTTGATACACACTGAATTCAATTAACTGTAAACTCAAAGCACTTCCACACACACACACACACACATTGACACACAATCCCATGCTGACAGATCTCACACCAGCCTCCTCCCAGACAGTCTGAGCTCCTCTTTTACACGGTGAGCGTATGACAGCATTCCCTCCAGGTCTCATCGCGGCGTCGCGCTGCATCAACCCCACCGCTCAGGAAGCACAAAGAGAAGATGATAAGCTTTCAATTAGGCCGGGCTCAGGGGAATTTTCCAGCTGTCTTCACACACTCTTTGAGACTCAACATGTGGGGAGCAGAGGAACTCTCTCGCTTGTTTTTTTTTTTTTTTTTTTGTCTTGGACGTTAAAAAAAAAAAAGTTCTTCCTGTCATCTCATTGTTCCTCACCGGGAAAGACAGAAATGTTGACCTACATGAGGCTGCTTGCCTGGATGTTATTGCTCATCAAATGTTTGAACTGGTTGGATGACAAGTCAAAAGTGCTCCTTGTTTTTTTAATAATACTTCAATCACAGAAAAGGGCGAGCTTTAATTGAAGGAATGCTTGTCGCTCGCCGCCTTCCGTCCCAGATTAAGAGTGCAAACAATTTTAATTTAGTCTCAGTGCTGCATCTTTATATTCAATTTGGGTCATAATTTTCAACAGGTTCAGTTTTTTATATTGTCTATGATGTTTTCTGAACTATTACATCACCGTTTTTGCAATGGAACTGTCAAATAAGGTCTGGACTTACTAACTAAAATTTGATGGTCTTAATTCTCCTCTGGCTCTGGGTCAGACTCATGTGAGGCTGGATGGACAAGTCTTCTCTTGTTGACATCTTGCAAATAAGAATTTTCTGTACTGCTATGATTGTATTAAACTAGAATGGACCACTCTGAAAGCTGGAGGGGCATGGTGTGTGACAGCATCAAAACGAGTTGATCTGAGACACACCTCAAAAAAGGGGTGAAAGAGAAGCTTGTGGAGTTACAATAAGGAGGAATTCTGACCAAAGCTCTGCCGTTCCGCTTCATACAGACACCAATGAATGATTTAAATGCGAAAAAGAAGGATTTAAAAGAAGTAAATGTCACCTCTAAAAGGGACATTAAATCCAACTTGAACTTGAAAGAGAAAAAAAGAGCAGAAAATCTCTCTGTAAGGACAGATTTGCAGAGCAAAACAGAAAAAGAAACAGAAAGAAGAGAAAACGGAGGAGTGTTCTGGAAAGGGCAGAGTCATTAAAACCCTCTCATTTCTCATGAACACGTGATCTCGTGTCACTGTTGTGGTTACCTGCACCAGAAACCCATTAGGGCCCACTTTTTCTCCGTCCACTGACCTCTTCTCCCTCGGACCCCGTGAGAAGGAGCAGGCCAGGACCAGGCAACTGGTCCACGAGCAGAAGTTTATTTTGTAACCAGACTGGTGGTGGGAACGGGGGCTGCCGCCAAAAATCAGCGTTCCCACAGATGGACCGAGAAACACAGGGGCCGGGGGCTGAGAAACCACGAGAGCTGTGATGCAACCGCTTTCACACAAAACCACTAGTGATGCTTCGGATGGAGGGATGGAGGAAAAGAGAGGGCTCTCCCAGTTTAGAGGGACTCCAGTGATGGTAGTTTCTCATCCATGCTGGGTCTGCAGAGACCGCTGTGTGTCGATGCACCAGCTCCTAGTTCCCACTGTGGCACGCCTCTCCTCTCCAAGTTGGTTGTTTGGTGATGAGCTTGTATCACAGTCCTCAACAGACTGTATTGTTATTTACAACCAAAAACCTTCACCTTTCACCCAATGCACGGATGCAGCCACGCCATTCGAAGGAATGAGGGCGTGAAGGAAGACGTTTTGTTTTTAGCTCTGTAAATTTCTTTGGAATGCCAAACGACGTCGTTATCAGGACAACTGTCAGGCCACGTCAGTTTTAATTGCAGGAAACAACCTGGAAACTAAATAGATCTGCTCCAAACACCTTTTTACTAGAACCTTTCTTGTTTTTAACCTAACAGTGAACCCATCACCTGTTGCACTGGTGCATCTATTTTTTACCCGACATGTCCCAGAATGCAAAAAGAAAATAACTTTGCTAAATACTCAAGATGTGAGAAAAAAACAGGTTTGTGTTCTTAAGCTGTTTGGAATAAACTGATGTACATTTATCCTGAGGGAGAGAAAGTGATATTCTTCTGATCTGATCTAGTTCTGAGATCCAGACAGTCGGTTTTGGACTGAAACCAAAAATCCCCCCTGCTACTGTAAATACCCGAACAGGTGATCAAGTTCATGTTTATGCAACGTGTGTGCTTTTAGCTCCGATTATTTAACAAACAAAATAGACCAGGGATATGGTTTCTCCTGCTCTCTTTTTGATGCGGCAGTTCAGTAAGTTTTTATGAAATTTTATTTATAACTTGCAGTTGTTCACTAAAAAGTGTCCGGATTATTTGGACGACACTTCTTTACAGTGATCTCATGACTGAACTCTAGCTGAGTCATACCAAAAGCATCACTAATTAAAAATTAACATTCTTCACAACCTTTCATGACAAAATTTTATACAGAAAACCTCACAATGTGTGTTTTGGATGACTTTTACTACCTTGATGTAAAATTTTTAAAAAGTTTATTAGATTTTTTTTTTTATTAAAATCAGTCAAGTGACTCATTATGACGTATTTTGCTAACTGACAGGGAGACGCTCTACCACAAAATTATATTTCAACCTCTGTGAAATTCAAAGAATTAAAATCCACTTTTTTGTGTTCGTTAAAGCAGCTGCGGCAGCCAACTTTGTCTAGAATGACTTCAAAGGTTAATTGATTCTCGATGCACATCCAGTGACTATTTTATACAAGTTTCTATAAAATCCTTTAACTGATTTATGTGATTTTTTGTTAACAGACAGCCAAACACACACAGGATCACACATTATCGCCCACTTTTGGCCTCACAGATACTCAGCAGGCCGTGGTTAGAGATTATTCTGACTGAAACCACTGCTGCTAACTTTTCATTGAAATGTGCTAATGGCTTCGATTTAAATTAATTTTATTGCATCAAGACCTCAGTTATCTGTGTGTAATCAATCAATCTACCCGTAATTTGATTAGTTTGTTAGGAAGAAAACGTTTTGCATAAGAAGGATAATAGTTTGTAACGTCAAAAGGGTTTTTTTAAACAGAAATAATGAAATGTCATGGGTTTTAAAGCCTGATTTAAGCAGTGAACTTGCATCAAATATACCAAGTTTTTACTAAGAAACGAGCTCAGCTTCCCAGAATTGAAAAAAGTTTAGTTGTTTCCCATAAAGATTCATGAGAATTGACAAATCTCTTTTTTTTAATCTCATTTTCTCACAGAGGAAATCTGAATTACGATCTGCACACGCGAAATCACTTTCCTCTACAAAACAGGAAATTAACATACACACACAGCAATCCCACACACACACACACACACACACAATAAACCTTTGCCAGGCACCCCCACCCCCCTCATGGTGGGGTACTGGGTGAATGGAGGGGGAAGGCTAGAAGGGGAAACAGGGATCCCCGTGGACCAGGTCTCTGTTAACTCGAGCAGGGGAACACACACACACACACACACACACACAGACACACACACACTCATTTTCTATCTTTCCATCTCCCTCACTTTTTTTTATCTGAGCAAAGCAGAGTTAAACGAGGATGATTGCTCAATTCTGGTTTGGATCATGTGGGAATGTGGATGGTCTTTAAAAACAATATAGTTCTTTTATTTTCCCCACTGACTGAAACATCAGATAGATGATCCTACAACTGGACAACCCCTATTCTGTCAAAGTTAGAACGTGAAATTATAAAAATCTAAATAAAAAAAAAATGATTCGCAAATCTCTTATATATTTTACTCACAGTTAATCAGTAAAACACATCAAATATTGAAATTAAGAAACTGTTGATTTTGGCAGAAAAGAGACAATTTTAATTTCATGGGGGAAAAAATTTACTGAGAATGAGAAGGAACATCCAGTCTACAGTGTACAGTTTAAAAGCCAGCCTCTCTGATGATATGAGGGTGCATTAGTGCCTCAGGCATAGAGAGGCACCATCAGTGCAGAGCAAACAGATTTTAGAACAACATATGTTCACGTCAGCATAAAATCCAACAAATTTGAGCCTGGGCTGTTAAACTGCCAAAACCCTTCATCAATGAAGGCTAAGACGACATTCCCTCCAAAAAAAATTCCTACTTGTCTCTTAGGTTATTACACAACCCCTGAACCTTTTCAGAATAAGGGTTGTATAAATGTAGAGCAAATCTTGGACGGAGCAGATAACCTCCTCTCTTCAGTAAAGGCTCATGAACAGTAGAAACCACTTAGAGCGCCACAATCCAGCAGTTTTCTGTAAGCGATCAGTCAGAGTGACACATCTCATCTTTTCCCTCTGACTTACAAAAAACAAGTCAGATTTCTCTTATTATATAATTTCCCTCCAAAAATAAATTTTGCAGCCGTTTCTTTTTCAAGACTTCAGTTGTCCTCAGTGACACCATTAAATTCATGTTGGAATAAATCAAGGTGAAGTTTGAGCCATCGTTACCCAAAGACACAATGACTAGAAGCCAATGGTTTGGAGCTTGTGTTTGTGTGTGTGTGGGGTGGGGGGGCATATACACCCCCATGTCTGTGCACGGCTGCCCTGTAGGCCTTTAGCCTCTCAGTTCCCATGGTTCCACGGTTCCACTTTAGCGACTTCAGACTTCCTCAGGGGACACCTCCCACATGCTGGTTTGTTGTCATCTTTAATGGCGGGATCGCCTTACTTACTTACTTTTTCAGAGTGTGTTCATGTGAAGTAAACACTTTGCATGTTTTTTTGTTTCCTCCTTGTTCTCTACATGTGCACCTGTAAAATAAAGTTTTTGTCTGTTTCGAGGGAGTGTTTGAGTGATGCAATAAACTGATACAGAAGCACTGGTCTGCAGAAACGAGACACCAAGGCTTTTGCTCGTTCCCCCCCCCCCTTTTTTGCCCTGGAGGCAGAAAGGAAGATGAAGGAGGAAAATATCTTTCATGTATCTGGACAAGTCTGATATACAGTTCAGATTCAGGAATAATTGCAGAGAAATAACAGCCAAATGGGCCGGGGAACAAAGAGGGATTGTAGGGTGATGGAAAATGCAGAATTTACATTTGAGAGCTGGTAATGAGGGGGGTTTTCTGAGAGATGACAGCGAGGAGGAGGATCAGAGGGAGGAAGAGGTAAAACGGGTGAGAGGACGTCAGATCAGGAGGTGGCAATTACACAACTGATCCCAGACAAGTGGTTTTGGCTGTAAAGATGCCTCCAGAACGGCTGAGCAGATTGAAGCCTACAGGTGTTTGTGCTTTATGAGCGACTCGGCGCTTCACCTCGGCAGGAGCTGCAGGATGAGAGTGAGCCAAGGTGGTTTGGGGCTCCGCGACGTCTTGGCAGATTCGTCCACATTACGAGCGGCTGCCTTCTGGCAGGCAGCTCGCAGCAGGGCACGGCAGATCTGAACATAAGCATAATCGGCCCTTAAAAAACCATCCATCAAACCGATGGGCCAGAGAGAAAATGCCATCAATCTCTCTCGCTGAGATGGACACAAAAACAGATTATTACGGACAAAGACGGGAATATGGAGAGAATTTAAACACATGTTTGGCTGGTGAAGCAGATGACTTGGTCTGTGTGTTTTTCAGTCAAAGGACCGTTCATTCAAGGAAATGGTTGTTCAGGAGCTCAACAATTCTCTGCTACTACTCCTAATTTGAGCTCAATGTCTATAAAATTGACTGAAGAAACGTAACTGATGTGTTTTCTAAGATAAGTTTGCTGGGCGGCCATCTTAAAGTGAAATATTTACCAGTTGTAAACCTCAACCCAATAATTGCTTTCTAAGCGCTTTATTAAAATCCGCTTGGTAGGTTGTACAATATTTTGCTAACAGACAGGCATACTAATGGCAAAATATAAATATAAATCTTGCATGGGCATTAGTCTCAGCTACTAATGCACCAAATGTTAGCTTATTAACTGTAAAATCATCTGAGCTACAGCCATTTTTGTTTTGTTTATGTTTGCTTTGCTGAGGCGGCCATCTTGGATCGGGTTCATTCTAAATGATAATTGTTGTAAATGTACAATGATTAACTTCTGATAGTTTGATTAAAATAAGTTCAATTTCATGTCATATTTTGCTACTGGTTTAAGCAAAGAAACACACACAAGTTTGTTCTTCTATCCTAATGGGGACTTTGCGCTGGCTTCCATTCATTTATTGGTCATTTCTACAGCCTAACCCTGACCCACCAATTATATTCGCCCCCGATGGAGACCGGGCTTTTGTCCCCACCAGGTAGCAAAAACACGTACACACACACACACACACACACAGAAAGTGCTATCGCCTTAGCCTTCAGCTGCGAACGATAAAACTCTCAAAAGATTCGGTTCTCCTTTGGTTTTTCCTTCAGCTCGAGTCAAACAGGTTTTGCCAAATAGTGGTCGTGCAGTTTTCTTTTTGTGGTTTGTGAAAATGCCCCCACTTTTCCGGCCCTGCTCCAATTTTCTTTAAATACGGACATAATTGGTTTGATTTCCTACCTCCGGCCTGGTTGTGAGAGACGGAGCGGTGGGCGGGAGGGTGGGGGAACTAAAAAGGCAGTGGCGGGAGCCAAAATAAAGGGGGGACCCAGCAGGCAATCTGCACACCTGGGTGGCTGCAGTTTGACCGCCATTGCTTTCCTCCTCACTTAACGAGTGTTTATGAGCAGATCCTGGAAGAGCATTAGGGAACAGTGTCATCAAAAACACACAGAAAAGTCCAAAACCTGAAGGTGCCTAACTTTTAGTCTCACACATCCATCACGGCTTTGCCCACAACTCTTGCAGCATTATCACAAAGGCATTCCAGACCTCAAATTAAAACCAGTCTCACAGAAAGCCTCTCTCTCTCTCTCTCCTGGACAGGCAGACGGAGGAGTGTGGCACTCATCATGTAGGCGTGAGTAATCAAAGAGAAAATAGAACGTTGTGTCTGGAGGAAGCCAAGTGGGATCCTACTGATCTGCAGCCAGCTCATTGTTCCACTCTTTTTTTTAGTTTCCTTGCTTAGCTGGCCGAGCAGAGAGCAGGCCGATGTAGAAATGTCACCCTGAAATTAAAGACATGGCTTACAGGAGTGCACGTCGCCCGTCGTTTCTCATAGGAATTTTAAACTCAGAACTTTGTGAAGGAAGATGTGATCAGTCGGTGTTCGGAGTACTTTACACCATTTAGCTCAGTATCTGTATAACTGACTCAGTTACAGACATTTTTATATTTGACGTCGTCACTTAGCTGTGGCGGCCATCTTTAAACGGAGTTGACTCGAGAAGTTAATGAGTTGAAGATGTTCTTCCAGTGATTACTTTCTCAACAAATAATGGCAAAATAAACAGGACTGAGCCACAGTTTTGAGTCATGCTTCACGTATTCATACTTTGCTTCCTTCAAGCCAGACAGAATTTTTTAGGGTGGTGAGTAATGAAAACTTCAGAGAGCGAGGAGAACTCTTGATCAGAACAAGTTTAGAGGGGGAAAAAATGTACAAAAAAAGTCTTGCTTCTTGAAGGAAAAATACAGAAATTGAGAGTAATTTAAAGCTTCTGCACAGAGCTGTATGATAAGTAGAGAATGCAGGGAAGCTTAAGGAGTAGCACAGCATGATGACATTCACATTAGGAGTGGGATATCAGCTTACCCCTCATTAAACCAGCTACAGACTGAGACTGAAGCCTAAAAATTTCAAGCTGCCTCACAACCACTGCAGGCACCGGTTAAAGCCTCTTATCGGTAAGACACACTCTCCAACACCTTCTGCTGAAGTGCACAGAGGTGAAACTAGATCTACATGTTGAAAAGTCTCAGTCTGTGCTGGAGGAGGTGCTGATTTTGACTGTAACCAGCAGCAACGCAGGCAGGAGGACCTGCTCTGGTGATTCCAGTGCCAAACGCAGCCCGTTAATAGAGTTTGGGGAGACAGTGGCTGAGTTTGTCTTCTTTATGATGGCTGGAAAAAACAACACACATGCTTCCAACCAAAGCAGGATTCTGGGATGTGTGGTGAAGCCGCAGGAGAAATGGACCCAGGAGGCTTCCGTAGCCCGAGCACCAGCGTGGAGAGAACACAGGGCCTTGTCCAAAAATGGCACAAGTGGATGCACGCGCGTAGACACAACGTGCAGCTTTCCCAGTAAGCGACAGTCATCTTTGTGGAAAAAGATGGTAACGGATGCATTAAAGAGCAGGAGTTTGAGGGATTGCAGGGATGCAGTGGCACTAAAGACACACAGACTGAGGAGAACACACCATGTAATATCCAGAGGGGAAAAGAAAGTTGGGTCAAGGAAGGTGCACATGTTCCTAACTGTGGAAAAAGAAACAAAAATATGAGATCTGAATGTATTTTTTGTATTTGGGAATGTCACAAAGCAAGTGTGGGTAGTATCAAACCCAAAACTCCCCAGTAATTAAACTGACTGAGAACAAGTGAAGCTGTGGTGGTTTTCTCTTGGAGGTGAAAGGCTTTCCTCTGTAATAAAATGTCCTGATTTTTATTTATTTTTTTATTTTTTTGCATATTTGAATATGAAGTGTGAATGGGTCATGCTGAACAGCTGAAATTTGCCGAAGGAGATCAAACAGAGTAGTTAAAGTTAAAAGAAAAAAAAACTAGAGCCAAACCAAAAACAAAAAAATGTAGGTTACATAAAAAGTCAAAGTAACAAAAGTCCCGCTAAATGCTTAAGTAGAAAAAATAGCAGGCAAAAGTAGCAAATGGCTATCCCATAGCTAAAAGCATCAGAATAATGGCTAAAAATTAAAGGTGACAAAAGGCTAACTGAAAGCCTAAAGTGGTAAAATGCCCCTTTAAAGTAACAAAGATTAATCTAAAACTAGCAAAGGCTAGCTAAAGGCTAAATGTTTCAGAATGGTAGCTAAACGTTAAAAAGGTAACAAAACAAATGAAAAGCTAAAAGGGGAAAAATGCTACTTAAATGTAGTATATGGTAAGATAAAAGTAGCAAAAGGCTAAATGAAACTAAAGGTTGAATAATATTAAGTAAATATTTCAAAGTAGCTGAACATTTTAGCTTGAAACTAAAAATATAGCTGAAGGCTATTTGTGAGCTTTTAGCAGAATATAGCTGGAAGTAGCTAAACATTTTAGTTAAAAGCTAAAACATAGCTAAAGACTAAAATGTGTATGCATCAGAAGGCTAACAGAAATTAGAATAAGAAAACAAAAACAGTGCAGTTGTTAAATCAAATTTTAAAGACAATAATGCTTTTGAATGAATTGAAGAGATTTGAATGTGTTTCTATGTTTAGTTGAATATTAAAAAGTAACAAAATGTTATGATATCCTGACAATCCCTCACAATTTTCAATATGAGATGATGAGTAACCTGGCTTTGATTTGTCAACCTCAGGGTTCAGCAGGAGCAACACAACAAAAGAAACCAAAGCAGTCAGGCACCAAACAAGTTTTCTTGACTCGTGGCTTCCTGATGAGCAGGCAAAGTGCAGAAGTAACACAGACCATCCTATTAATGCTTAAAGTATTCTGACAGAGCATTTTGTTACTTACTTAAACCACACTGCATGCAGCGACCTAATGGAAGGCTAAAAGCCATTAGGCTAGAGGCCTTAGCCAACACAAACTAGGCACAAGCGCTATGAAAAGAGAAGCTAATCAATAAATCTTCCTTCATCTTCCTCTTATTGCTGCTACTTTTTACTTCCAGTGTTAAAACTGGACATCACAGCGTCCTCGCAGGGGCGCCACCAGTTTTTCCTTTTTCAATTCCCCTAACTAGGAACGATAGAGCCTCATAAATATAAAAACAAACCATTTTTTTTAAATTAAGAGTTAAAAACATAAATATATATTTTGTTTAAAATTAAAAATAATAAAAATCTAGTTCCTCTCAATATTTACAACCAGTCTAAAACCAATGTTCTCAAATAAAGATGGAGGTTCTCAGGAGGTTATAAATTATATATTTTCTTCATTGCATTTGTCCAAAAGCTTTAGAAACTCAAGTTATGTTGTGGCAATTATTTTCATAACTTTTGGTTAATGGGGGAAGAGAATGGGTAACCTTAACCGTTTCAAACTATGATATACAGTTAGGTCCATATATATTCTGACAGAGACAACACTTTTCTAATTTTGGTTCTAGACATTACCACAATGAATTTTAAACAAAACAATTCAGATGCAGTTAAAGTTCAGAATTTCAGCTTTAATTCAGTGGGTTGAACAAAATGATTGCATAAAAATGTGAAGAACTAAAGCATCTTTTAAACACAAT